>UELU01138610.1:0-10396 GCA_900490025.1 Megastigmus dorsalis
CCCCCCTCCCCTTCGCGCGCATCCCGTGGATTTAGGATCTAACGCGTGTGGTCTATATATATATATTTATATATAGGACCTATATAACGGGGGCTGCAGTACCTTCGGGATAGAGAGCGAGAGAGAGAAGAGGAAGCTGCGAGGTGTGCGCATGAGGGAAAATCAAGTATGGCAGAGAGAGAGAGAGAGAAGAGAGAGGACGATAAGTCCCCGACGATGGAATCGATACGTCGACGCGGAATTTATGCCATTTTCCGGTGGCTCGGACCTGTCGGAAGCCCCCGAATGCATAGCTGCTACGGTGTATATACGCGCGGCTTATTGTCCGCCTTGCCGATTATCCCCCGACGTCATCTCTCGTTCTGCCCTTATATACCAAACCCACGGGGATTAATGTTTAATGAACCGAGGGCCTAGTGTGCCCTCCTAGACCCGCCAGCTTCTCTACTTTTACTTTCCTCTATCACACATATATATACCTGTATATACGTTGGAGATGGGTGAACAGGGGCTTTTGATATATTTGTGGACCGGTAAAGTAAGCACGGACCAGAGCCATGCGGACGGACGTCTTAAGGGATACTGTTTTAATGTTTGATGGGCTTGTTTTGTGTGCTCCTCCTGCTGCTGCTGCTGCTGCTGGCCTCTTGAAAGTGCTTTTCTCGGGAGTGAAAGAAGGTCGATAGTTTATTTCGTTGAAAAGTGGGAAAATCCATTGCTTATGTAGCTTACCTTTGCGGGATTTTAATCTGGAAATGGTGTTTTTGGATAAAGTAATGGCTTCCTTTGGTTATTAAACTTGATTAAAGAAAGTTAATAGAAAGAGGTCAAAATTGCTACTGACGATAACATATTGATATGGGATTAAACTTTTTTGTGCTCGATTTTCGCGAAGAATTATTATTCTTTACCTTCAAAAGATACTCAACTTTGGAATAGTGTAAATATGAGAAAATAAGAGTATAAGCGAACCCTTTGAGGTATATCGTTTTGGAAGGGATTATACTTTTATTTTTAATTCTCCTCTTGCTCTATCCTATTTTTAAAGAAAATAAGGTAATATATTTCTGGTGTGAGACATTAACTATTTTGAAATAATTCAGGATAATATCATTTTAACATTTACTTTATCTTTTTAAGGCTCAATAATTTATGCCCGTCACACTGAATGCTTACAACCTTTTAGAGATTAATATAACCATTTTAGTATCCATTTAAATTTAAAGTAAAAAGTCGTTAAAAGTAACGTATTGATGTAACGATCGTTAAGGTCTATATTACTCCTCGTGTTCGTTATAACTCTTTAGCCACTATAGTCTCTTTTTTAACGGTATTTGTATCGCAATTTTTTTTAAAAGGTAGGTCTTTATTTAGGGCAACAGTTTTAACATAGTTTTACGATTTTTTGTTCCTACTAAAATGCATTGGGCAATATTAAGGGGGTGCTAATAATTCGTATACTTATTAATTAAAAAATGTAGGTGCACTTCATCTATGAATTATCTATCATCTGATATAATTTCAAATAAATATTTCAATGACATGTTAAAAAATTCTTGTTTGGAACTGAGTGAATTTTTTCAGAGCTAGAATTTTTGAAACTACCATTGGCATATTTACTTGATTCCTTATAGTTTATCGATAATTCATAGCCGAAGAGCACCTTTATTTGGGATTTTCTTAATTCTAAGTATATTTATCTATTTATAACTAAATATTTAGAACTCGATCGGTAAAAAAGTATATATATATATATATATATATATATGCTAACAAATTGGAATTACCGACACAGTACAAATGTAACATTTTCAATAAATTCCCACATAAATAAAATTAAGAAACACCTCTTTAAAGTCAATAAGAAAATGGGCGTTGGCGAGACGTCAACTTTCTTGAAACGGATTCTGAGATGTCGTCTTTTCACAAGGAACCGACTATTTGTTCTCACTTTAAATTACTTATACCGTCCAACTCGACCGGGAACAATGAACTCCCGCAGTATTATGCTGTACAAATTTGAAACGAATTATTCGCTCATCAACATTAAAACACTACAACAAGCTACTTGAATGTGATTTAATGAGTACGCACAAAAAGTTTACAATAAAATTATAACTTTTTTATATAACTTCGTTTACGAATGCGATGCTTGTTGCGGCGCGAAACTCCATCGCTGAGAAAGTCCGTCATATATGTCTCATATCATTTAAGCATAGTAATATAAAGTCTCAACTATATGAAAAGGAGCTTAATACGTATTAAACAGAAAGTTCCGGATCGTCGAGAACTAGAGGAGTTAAATTTTTTAATGGTCTAATAATGCACTTGCAGAAGTTCTTATTATAGGGATTTAATTAACATTGCACGTTAATCTGTATTAACTTTTTGTCAAGTCTCGTTCACCTCATCCATACAGCTTTTCAAATAAACTAATTTCACTAATACATTTTTTTCATCTAATCATATTCATGATTTAATGAATCGTAATAATTAATTGCGGAAGCTACGCATACATGATGACATCCTAATTAAATTGTAAACGTTATAACGTGTAATCCGTTTGATATGCCTTTTTAAATTGTTAAACTCGTATCCAGAAGTGCATATAGAGCATTAATTGGGTCTCACATATCAGTATCAGTATCCTCGTTACACTGGCACGTATAATATCCTCAAATCAATGAATCAATCTTTATAAAGCTAATTATAAACTATGATAGTGCTAATTACGTCTGTCCATTAGTCTTTGATAGAGTACTTCCCTTGTGACCATAATTAGTCGAGCCTAAGCTGAATTTCCACAGGGTATGTTTAAGTTATAAACTCGTAAATTATCACACACACTGCGTAATACGGCTAATGCAAGTCATATACATCACACACTTTTTTTATACTTTCAATCTCTATCGCTATCAAGCCTCTCCGGCTCGTTCACACCCAAGGCAAACACTTGTGCCCACCGCTTTTTCTTTCCACTTCGCACCGCTTGTGGCTAGCGCGTCAAAAATATATTCAGCTGGAAAGCGCTACTACGGCAAACCCGCGGTGGCGGTACGCCTTTGTGCGTTGACAAGTGCAACCGTACATATAAGGATTCCTTTCTCTCTCTCGTCGCACTCACACCTTCTCTCACCGACGGTGCATCCTTGAGATCCCGTGGCCGTAGCAATATTCAAGTCGTTAATTTGGTACGCTATATATATCCCCTCACCCGCAATCCTTCGAATCCGAAGAGTACACCTTTGTCGCGAGTCGCATCCCCCTATATCGTCGCGCGTTACTTCCGCTTCGTCCAAAAGCCACGATCCACCTACTGAAATCCATTCTGGTGTCCCTCCCCCAACAAAGAGATCTAAACAAATATGACGCATATACTATAGCTTGGAGGGAGAGAGTCGGGGACGAGGATCGAGTGAGATTTCCTCCCTGACCAAACAAGCGTCCGCGACGTCGTAGCCTCGCGTCCATTTGTCTCAAGGCCTCCGCACTGGATAACGAGCTCGACTGGATGTACAGGTTGATAAAAAGGAGAGAGAGAGAGAGAGAGAGAGAGAGAGAGAGAGAGAGAAAAGGCGCGAGTGTGGGCTCTATATAGGTTTCCCTCTCGGCTCTCTCGTCCTCCTCTTCCTCCTCGTCCTTTTGACGATAAAAGGAAACTGGAACTCAGCACAGTGCACACGGGCTGCGAACGAGGCGTCTGTGCTAATTACGCTCGAATTCATTCGAGAAGGAGACACAGAGCGAGAGTGCGCCGTGGGTAGGATAGGGAAAACGTGCGCTAGCCGGACTCTTCGCAAAGGTATAGAGAGAAAGAGCGCTGAGCCTCTGTATATGTGTACTGGTACGTGTGGCTCTGCTCTGCTGTGCGTGGTATGTGTGCGGATGGCCGCAGAGAGAGAGAGAGAGAGAGAGAGAGAGAGAGGGAACAGCAGAAGAAGAAGCGTGCGAGCGTAAACGTATATAAAAGGAGACAATCCAATTCCGCGCGCGAGTTCGAGCTAGCCGATGCTTATCGTTATCGACGTTGCCTCCCCCCGAAGCTACGTAGTCGTATTACTTCTTCCCTTATCCGTTTCCGGCTGTTTCCCATCCTTTCCCCCCCAACCTCCCCCATACCCTTTCACTCCCGTTCTATATATAGACAGCATTGGCAGGCGGCGCACACGGTATACGTGTTCACCTGCGTCCGTGCGTGTGTGCATCTATACATATATCCCTTATGTGTAGGTATGGGCTTCTTCGTCTTCTTCGCACTACTTCTTGGCTTTTCCCAGCCGCGATAACTTATGGCTCCTGTACAGCCTCCTCTCTCTCTCTCCTCTATCTCATTCTCCGTGTCAGCTTTCATTATTTTCTCTCTATATATGTACACGCAAAAGTTCAAGCTTCATACTTTTCATTGGCTTTCGCACGCGCACGCACGCACAGAGGCACAGACACACACGAAGACAGACAGACACGTACGCAGGCTTATTTAGATCCTTGTCTCAACTGGCGTGCGAGAGCTGATAGCAGGGATGGTACATATATAGTTGGTTCGATGAGTTCCCACTTGCTGCGCCCGATTCATGTAGCGTGACTAGCTCGCCCGAGTCCCGGATTCGCGGGCGTAATTGCCGGAGCTCGCCTGACTGCAGAGAGAAGCTCGAGGGAGAGAACTAGAAAGAGGAAAGAGGGAGGAGGGGATAGGTTGAATTTTACAAGCTACTCAGGGACTTTATTGGCGGAACGCGTGCGAGCGTTGGAGCCGCGCGAGCACTAGCTCCGCGACTGGTATATGTAAGTTTTGCTCGACGATTAAGGGAGCCAGACTGGCGTCGACGTCGTTTGCTTATTTCTCTACCTCGAAAAGGGGCAAAGGAACGTTTAAAGCGGAGTACATGTAGCTTTTTCGGGGGTACGGGATGTTCCACGATTGCTTCCGTAGTTTACGAAATTTTAACCTAAAGCGGTAGCTGATCTATAAGTGATTATTGAATAAGATATTCAGAATCGACGTTTGCCGGGTGCGCGACAACATTGGACCAACAGCCGTGCAGCCAAGTTTATTTTAAACTCCAAGTGTCGCTGCATCGCTGAGCGACAATAAGGATTTGACAATAAAAAGGACGACGATAAAAAAAATGGGAATTCCCGTCGTCGCTCGAGCGCGCGCGATGCGGGCGTCGCTTGAAATTTAAAATAAACCCGCATGCAAAAAGAGGATGTATATGTTCAAGGGAAGAACTTGCGAGTGGAGGAGGAAAATCTGATCTTGGAGAAAATATCATTCGAGATGTATGAATGTCGTTTCTTTGAATATGCATGATGCGTATATTTATAAGATGTATGCGAGCGATTGTTCGAACTTTAGTCTTGAGAAACGAATGGGTAATTTCCACTTTGAACAATCTACATAATGATTTATGCAAAAAGAGAATCTCATTCGGAATGATTAAATTTCATTGGCTTGTAATTTGAAATTCAAACTTTAAATTTATGTATATATATATATATATTTTATTATATCATTTTTAGGGTCGAGATTAATTTGATACAGTCGAAAGGCATATTGAAAATTATATAACGGTGGGTATAATGTTTGAATATTATCAAGAGAATTTCAGTCTTATGGTGCGCATTTACGTAAAAGTAGGGAAATGGCATACTTAAAATTAAGTCGTTAACAGTTACGCTCTCAAAGTTTTAGAGTGCGGCTTAATATAAATAGCATGGTTCAGGAGATTAATGCAAATGTTTATCTTAAATCACATGGAATATAGAATTTTCCTCGGTTTTTTTAAATATGTAAAGCATAATATTGTCCGCGATTTTTTATACTATAGTATTATTTGCAATAATGCATATAGAAGAGAATTTTATATACTTCACAAATTCAGAATTAATCCATATTATTTAAATATTCAAAAAACAGAAATTTAATCATTCAATTCGTTGTAGAGTAATTATGAAATAATTATTTCAGATAATTTCTCGTATGTGGATTTGTACCAGAATGAAAAAAATATGTCGGTTGCGCGCTGCTTCGAAACAAAATAACATAAGAAAGTCTCACGTATACCACATAACGAAGAAGTAATAAGATACGTGGACGTCTCTGAAGAAGATTCGCATCGCCACGGTCATTAGCTCTGCAGTTTGAGTTAGAGCGTCCGCGTTCGGTTAGGACGATTCCAATTAGACTTTTTTTTTCGTTTCACCTTTTTATATGTACACGTGGAGATGTTACGTTCCTCGTAACGAAACTAATTGGAATCACAAAATATTAAATAATAAAATTGAAAACGATTTTTGACATGCGAGCTGAAAGTTTTATGGCGTCTCTTTTAAATTGTTTTAAAATACGAAATATCACTTTTAATTTATCAATTTAAAATAAAACTTGTAAATAAAAGTTAGTTAGGATATCTAATAAAAAAATTATGTTAATTGAAAAATATTTTCTTAATTCTTTAATGAAGTTAATTATTCTTATCTTCAGATTCATAAAGATAGAATACTATTTGCTTTGAAATATTTATTATAATAATACAATAATTAAGAGATGCTGTAAAAAAATGAAAAAAAAAAAATGTTCTACGGATAATTTTAATTAACTATTTCATTTAATATGTCAATATCATGCATAAGTAATGTGTGCTCTGTTGTTGGAACATTTGGCTTATCCATTAAACCTTTCATATTTTTAGAATGTAAATAAAAAAATTAATAATATTATTAATAAATCAGTGTCTCGGTCACACTTGGCTTCAGAATGCTACTGGGTTCCTTGGTGCAATAATGTAGAGTGGTCGAAACAATGGAATTGTCCAATTAGGCGATGTCAAACTGTTTGAACAGAATTAATGGGCGCATACTGTACGTATATGCTTAACTAACTCTGATCAATTATTCTATTGTACCTATTTATTGTGTCAGCTTAGACCAGAATTGGATTAAATTTTGCAAGAAAAAATATACCTACAGTTTCAATAAAAAGAAAATGTCGGTATGGTCACTAAATTAATGGTGAAATTTTGTAACACTCTCGCTCCGAAGATTGACGGTGTATTTCTTTCATAAAATCTCTATATTGCTCTACTGAACCCTTTTCGATCCAATGCAATCCAATAGGAAAAACAAGTTTGTTCCAATCTTTAAATAGCGTCGAGTAGTATCCAATCAATTTTCTCGGAGTTCTCGAACAAGAATAAAAAAACAGCGCGTTCTTTATATCCCGTAAGTGGTCTCCAACGCAACGGAACAAGTCTCCTCTCTCTATATAGAACGCAACTTGGAATTACAAAAGTACAAGCTCGGGCAATGCACGAGAATGGAGCGGTAGGGGCGTTTAGCGGTCGTTACATGAGCAATATATATATATACATACATATACTTCGTATATATGGATGGCTGTATAAGCTGCGAGTTCACGAGTGAGTTTTTTCCCTTCTGTCGTCTATTCTGTTTTTTTTTTCTTCCTCCTTCTTCTTATCGCCACATTTCCCCAAGGGCACATTCTTCAAAAACGTCGATTAAGGATAGACGATCTCGTTCTCTTCTCTCCGTATCGACGCGCACACCGGAGCGACATTCGAGCGCAAAATTGTTTCCCTTTCAATTTCTTCGGTGCGTGCAGCCCTGCATCTGTACTATAGTGTCTCCCAGGCGTTATACAGCTCCATACTCCTTTCGGCTTTCACTTCGCTCACGAGGCTATATTTTGTACTACGCTTGCAATATTTATAGCCGCCTTGGCGTGAGTAATTTTGTCGGGGAAAGAAATTTTTTAAGACAACTTTCAAATTGGATATTGCGACGAGCTCCGCGCGTTTACCGGTGAACAGTTTTTAACGAGATCTCGCGATAGATAGGGCTTTTACAACAGCTTTCTTCTTGCTTTCCTTGCTTTCTTTGGATTTAAAAACAATTTGGTACTAAAAGTATTTTTGTTTGCTTTATACTAGTAGGTTCTAGGGCAATTTCCCTGGAAAGATTAAAATTTCTTCAAAATTTGTGAAGCTGAAAAAGTTCAAACGCCACCGCTGTGTAATTAATTTGAATAAAGCAGAGACTGAACATTGGTCTTAAAATTTTGCTAAATTTCGGTTCTTTTTTAAACCGAACATTTTTAATTTGAACGTTCATTTTAAAATAGCATTCTAAATAATAACTGTATATGTTCTATTTTATCGAAAATAGAAGACCTTGAAGAACAGAAAGAAGCACTTTCAGCTAGTACTTTTATGGACCCGGTATAGAATGCATTTTGAAAATAGTTTTCAACTCGTATCATTTATTAGAATCAAAGAAACGCAGAATATACCTAATGTTTAATATTTTTGAACGTGCTCTTACATTTTCATAGAAAGAAAGAGAATAAAATAATTGAATCGCAAGTTTTGACAAAATTATTATGCGATGATAAAACGAGCCCTACTCCTGAATAAAATTGTGTAACAAGCCTAACGTGCTTTTCTAAATCCTTTATGCTCCATATGGCTTGTAGGTCAGGCATAGATAAGAGGAATCTACATTCAGCTGAAAAAAAAACCACACTACAATCTTTTCCAACTTTAATGCATTAACTCTTGTAGCAGGATCCCTTTCTCTCAGCAATTGGCCATTCGCTAAGCCGCGAATAACAACGAATATCATCCCAAATCACCGTGGCCGTGGCGGTAATCTGACCAAAAATGCTACTCTTATCTCCCTCCTTCCTCTGCATGTTATTTACATTCCCCCGCGCTCGTTACTGTTTTCTTTATTTCCCCCCCTTACACACATAAACACACGCGCGTATAACACAAATACTTTCCCATCTCTCTTGGCTCCTCCACCTCCTTGTCTCGCTCACTTAGGAATCACACACGCTCCAGATATTCTTCT
Source organism: Megastigmus dorsalis (assembly GCA_900490025.1). Taxonomy (NCBI): domain Eukaryota; kingdom Metazoa; phylum Arthropoda; class Insecta; order Hymenoptera; family Megastigmidae; genus Megastigmus; species Megastigmus dorsalis. The sequence continues at coordinate 8,872 of UELU01138610.1, forward strand.
CACTCGGCCGCCTCAAAAGCGCTTCTCTTCTCCCTCTCTCTCTCTCTCTCTCTCTCTCTCTCTCTCTCTCTCTCCTTCTCTGTCTCTCGCTCTCGCTTTTATACTTCACCCTTATGCCTGGCTGGTGCAGTAGCAGCGAATCTCTTGCCGGTGTGCCGCTGCTGTTGCTGCTGCTGGTGCAGTGCCATCCCAACGGCACTGGGTTACTTCCCTCTTACGCGTCGCTGTATCCATCTAGTTTCCTTCTCCGCCTCCACCCTCGTCCTCCTTCTCCCGCACACGTGTGCATATTTATGCGCATTTACGTGCAGGTATACGCGCGACTGCTTGTATACGCGGAAGCCTTGTACTTTTACGAGTGCAAAGGATAGAGAGAGAGAGAGAAGCGCGTACGAGGGAGAAATTACACGCGATGCATCTATAGCGGAAACGACGTTACCGAGTGAGAGGGACGAAGAGAGAATTGCACAGTTTTCTCTCTTTCTATCGTTTCTCGCTCTGTCTCGGTGCTGCTTTTCTGTTTCTGGCAGACGAGTTACGAGTAATGTAGTGCACGAATATGTGTGTGTGTGTGTACGGCGAATCGGTTGATGTTGACGCTATTGGGAGAGCGACGCGGTGAATAAGATGCATGCGTGCGCGCGAATTCCAGTTCCAAGTGGAATTTTTAATTGTGGTTATCGATTTTTTGAGGTGTACAGTGTGCTCGAAGATCGAATCATCGGATATGTTCGAGTTAGAAGGGGAAAATCGAATTACTTAGTTGACTACGGGAATAGTGGTTCTAATTTAATGGGACAAGACGGTGTTAAACCTGCAAAAACTATATTAAATTTTTTAATAACAATTTACCTTTGACAAACTTCTTAAAAGGAAAATTTTTCTTACTAATAAACAATACTTTTAGCAGTATTTTCAGACCTACTTTAACGCACAAAGCACAAGGAAAGACAAGTTTGGCACCAAAATATTAGAACTTATTAGTAAGAAATATTAGTAAACGTATAGAAAAAATAAAAAAATTGAGTAAAATAGTTAAATAAAAATAAAAATATAAAACCTTTTGAAATTCAATTGACTTTATAGGGAATAACAATACCTTTAATTTAAGAAAAAAGTTTATACAAATCTATCAAGATTTGGCTTTGGTACCGTATGGTAAAGTTATTTTGGATCAATATACTGAGCTGAGCTACAACCAATTATTTAAGAATTGAATTGATATTATATAATTAAGTTGAACAATTTGGGTAATTTGAATTTTAATCAACATCGATAATCCAAAAGAGAAATAAATGTATATATTTATGTATTCAATTATAAACAAATATCTGTTTTTTGAAGCTAGAATTTTAAAGAATTTTGAATACCGACCCAAGAATTACTCCGTATGCAGCTGCAGCCCATGAACAGCAGTGTAGAGAGCGCGCTTTCAGTCAGGCGCCAAGCTGATGCTTATACCTATTTAGTTACGAATGACACACGTATATATGCACTTGAAAGAGCACTAAAACTGCTTTTAATT
>UELU01138610.1:10416-26796 GCA_900490025.1 Megastigmus dorsalis
ATGGTAAAGTTATTTTGGATCAATATACTGAGCTGAGCTACAACCAATTATTTAAGAATTGAATTGATATTATATAATTAAGTTGAAGAGGCCTCAAAGTAGGTACTGCTAAAAGTATTTTAATTGATTTTTGCAGTTATTTTTTCAAACACACCGAATTCAACTATTGAATGAACAGAATTTTTTAAATATATATATATATAGGGTAATTTGAATTTTAATCAACATCGATAATCCAAAAGAGAAATAAATGTATATATTTATGTATTCAATTATAAACAAATATCTGTTTTTTGAAGCTAGAATTTTAAAGAATTTTGAATACCGACCCAAGAATTACTCCGTATGCAGCTGCAGCCCATGAACAGCAGTGTAGAGAGCGCGCTTTCAGTCAGGCGCCAAGCTGATGCTTATACCTATTTAGTTACGAATGACACACGTATATATGCACTTGAAAGAGCACTAAAACTGCTTTTAATTACAATAGTATTTTATAAAAATATTTTCAATTTACATTTATGAATTAAAATTTCCTTTTCAGCTCTCCATCTGACTCAAAGGTACGATTGAAGGGCTGGATTCAATAAAGGGGGGAGCGCAAATAAGCTTTCCTCGATTTGAATTTTTATCAAGGGAACTAATTATCAGATAAGCCAAAACGAAAGATACAGATATTGTCTCACAATGTAATTTATTTACAAAATACCCATATATACCATTAATAAAATTGTATGAGCAACGTACGAAACTTGCACTATCATTTGGAGTACAGGGAAGTAGAAACAGATGAATATAGCAAGACACTGATTTTCATCAAATTGTTATGAGCTTTCCTTTGTTTTTCCACTGTTTTTTTAAATTGAATGTCTTTTGATGTTCTAAATAATGACGTAGGTTTCGTACATTGTCTCTTATATAAGCTACTTTTTATTCTAATCTCGTCGGCATCCTCCTTTTTCAGTTCGATCCTTGAACAATATTTAGACGCGTTTTTAGTTTTGCACCCCCTTATTGTATCTGATCCTTTAATTATTCTTCTAAAAATGTTAATAATTAACTAAAATTCATTAATAAATATATTTACATAACTTGATAAACTACTTAATTTGGTTTCCATATAAGCACGTATGAAGTTTCTTAACATAATTCAACTGAATTAAAAGTATTTGACATTTAATTCAGGCAGTGTTGAACATTAAGATAACTTTGAAAAACCTTGAAATATGTTTCTGGCACATAGTTAAAGAAATCGATAAGAATTTTTCAAAGAACCATTGGAGTTTGTAAAATGTAGGAAATATCTTACAGGTAAAGTAATACACTATTGAACGGTAGCTTCGGATATGGATCCTGGATTTTCTCGAAACTTTCAGAAATTACTTTTCGTGTAATACAATGAGATCAATGTCTCAGTGTTTTTCTGAATGTACCCTAGTTTTGTAGATATTCACCAATTCATAATGATCAATATACGAAATAAATATATAATAAAACTTTTGGTTAACATTAAATTTTAATTTACAATAAAGTTGTAATTTATGGCAAAATCGGTACCACTTCATGTTATTTAATTTCTTGGCAAACAAAGCGAACCCCACAGCCAAGTGCCAAAACCGTAATATCGCCCTTCTTCAACTTGCCAATCATTTCTTTCTTCGAAAATAAAAAGTAGCCGCGCCCCAAAATTAACAAATCCGACCATGTAGGATTAATACCATTCCATTATCATAATGTATAGCGAGCTCATAAATCTGTCGTTTTACGTGGAAATTCTAAATTAAGAGAGATCCATCAAGACTATGGTCGAGTTCGAGATCCGCCCGGAGTGTGTGCGCATATATACACTGCACGTGTTTCGCGTAACATCCATCCAAACGACCTGAGGAGCTTTGCAAGCGCTGCATATATATATACTTATATGTACGCCTTGGTGGCTCTTATGCATCTCTCTTGAGCTGTGTCGTCGCAGCACGTTTCGGTAAAGAGCAATGCTCTTAACGGGAAGCGCATACACACACACACACACACACACACAGACACACAGACACACAGACACACAGACACACAAAGGTGCACTTACACAGTGACATGCGCACACATTACGCAAAAGTTTCCCGAGTGCAGCAAACTTTGTCAACGCGAGTGTGTGCAGGCGAGTCTCCTGTGTCTCCCATATACCGCGTCGCGCGCGACTGTATGGCCTTTTCGAGCTATGATTTATTATATTTTATTAAGAATACCTGGTTTCCCGATAATGTTATATGTATGTACACGCGCGTAAATCTGGACTAGCACAAAGTGACTTTGTAAACAATGCAAATACTGTCTTCAATTGTGCGGGTTGTACTCGAAGATAAGCATGTGTATAGCGATATAGAGGTGACTCTTCATTTCTTTGCCATTTTGTAGGAAAACCGTAAGAAAACAATGCTATAGGAACGTAGAACGAGCGAGGGAGGCGCGATAACGTAAACTCGAGCCCCGCGGAGAGAATCTTTGCGTAGCTCCGAGCTGGAGAAGAGTATAGTTCTCTAATGGCCCCTGATGGGTAGTACGAAGTCTGGTCTATAGATGCGTGCGACGCACACATAAACAGCGGATATCCGCGCCATACGGCGCCAAGAAGGAGGATGGGTGGGGGGGAGGGGGGGGGGCATTTAAGCTGAGGATCGAAGGCTTGCAGCTGTGGATTGGCCGACGGCTTTTCGTGTGATACCCCCCGTAAAGGCATCTCTCTCTCTCTCTCTCTCTTGCGAGCGCAAGAGTACCCGACGGATTAGTAGTAGATGCTATATAATGGGTCAGGCGTATGTTCTCCTAGATCCTAAGACAGATAGACACGGAACTTCCGGAATGCCGTTAATGGCCGGCCGTTTGTCGGGTCCTCTGCAGGAGCTTCCACCTTATTTCGCCCTGACGCTCTCTCTCACACACACACATACACACACGTGCACACGGACACACACTCGGGGCCGAAATTGCAGAATTATAAGCAACTATCAATTTGCCCGAACGCTTCGGTCGTCGTTGTCTCGGGGGGGCATTAGAGAACACAGTTGTCGGGAAACGGGGCGAACAAACCGTCGGAGCTGTTCTACTCTCCTATAGCAGCAGCAGCCGCGTCAAAGCACTAGCGAGGGACATAGAGAGAGAGAGAGAGAGGGAGTGGTAAAGGCATTAGTGTTCACGCGAGCGAGACACAAAAGGCTCGCGACTGCTTATGTGGCTGTCTCTCTCTCTCTCTCTCTCTCCGGCCTCGCTACTGGCAGCTTTGAATGTGTAATGCTGGAGAACGAGAGAGAGAGAGAGAGAGAGAGAGAGAGAGAGAGAGTGGCCACCACCGCCGCCTCCGCCGCCGACGTGGCCGACGCGCGAATACATTCATGATTAAGCCGCCCTAGCTACATAGTCGTTGAGAAACTTTAAATTATATCCACCGACATAATGCGGGAGAGTGTGCCACCACTGCCGCCCGCCACCGTCGCGCGGTGGTCCGAGGAAGCGCAAATAATGAAAATTTCAATATTCATTCCTGGGCGTGCCAAGCTCTGCGTAAGCCTTTATCTCTTCTATCCTTTCCTCTCTCTCTCTCTCTCTCTCTCTCTTTTACACACGCATACACGTACAATACAGTGTGTTTCACGCACCGTTAACGCATGCGTCCATGTACAGGGGAGCGAGAGCGAAGAATAAAAGCAAAGACACGCGGGGAAGAAAGCGATACCTATACGGTGGGGCCGCATCTCTCGTAAATTCACAATAAATGCGACTCGGTTTTCCGCGGTGCCAGTCCGCTGCTCTTCCTTCGCCTGTTTCATGGGCGGCTGGATATGCGTAGAGGGGCTTATTGGAAACGCTCATGCAGATGCGCACGCGGCAATTGTTCCGCTTTCATTGCGCCTGCTGTGGTCCGCTTCAGACGCGCGGAGGCATTCTAGATGTTCCACCACTTACTATGGGAGCCGCACGATGTGGTGTTGCGACGTTTCAAATGACGGAGCAAATGAGATGGGGATAAGGGACGCGGTTGAGCGTTGACAGTATAGACTTTTAACAAGTGCTCGGTACGATCTGTATCGGTTCGTGCTTCTTTATCTTACCATTGACGGAGCGAGAGGTATTTTAGATTCAGTACTTGCCAAGAGTTTTTAAAACACTTGATACTCTTAACCCGAGAAAACGTATTATAGGCATCATTGATAATTTATAAACTTTTAATTTATAAACGTTTAGTCAAAACTAAGAGAAAAATACGAGATATATGATTCGAAATAAATTTTTTAAATAAGATTAAACAGGAGGACAATTTTGGTTCATATTAATATAGATGTAGATGAATAAAAACAATTGCGTATAAAAAAATTAAATTCAAAGATTGAATAAAATTCATGGATCATGAGACAGAATAAAAGAAGATGAAAATTTTATTCCATCTTTGAATTACTTACTGTGTAGCAATAGTTTTAAATATACAAACTTTTCAACCTTTTGTATTAATTTATTTTATAATTAAATTCAAGTAAAATAAATTCAAAAAGTTATTTATACAACTCGCTAAAAACTTTTTTTTCTGCATTATTAATATAATGCTTCTTTTATGTATTATTGTATTGGATTCAAGCTAATTAATTATTAGTATATTATATAATAATTAATTAAACGATTGTTGTAATAATAATAATAATAATAATAATAATAATAATGATAATAATAATAATATTAATAATAATCCACACACATTTTATATATTAATTTAAACACAGATTATTCGTGAAAATTAAAAAGAACTACATTTCAAAATAAACCAAAACTTATTCAGTTTTTATTCTTTCTAACTGAATTGGTTTAGAATATAAAAGATACTCTTTTTTCTAAATAAAATATTTAATATCGTCGTCTAAAAGAATAAAAACTCATACTTTCCATGAGCAAAAACATATTTGATACACATTCTTCGAAGAAAAATAAAATTATTGAGAAATTTTCGTTGAAAAAAAAAAATATTTTTCCTCGTCGAATAAGTACTGTTGAAATGCGTTTCTATGCGCTCATAGTCGATGAAAATATGTTTTTCTTAGTCTGGAATTGCTGAAATAGTTTCTTCTTCATCAGGCACTGTTGAAATGTGTTTTTTTTTTCTTGTGGAAAAATGTATTTTTCTTTGCAGCAAACGGTCAAAATGTATAGTTTATTTTTCGTTGATAACTTTTGACGTTTTTAATAGTTAGAGACCTACCGGTGGATGAGGCATATACAATTTATTTGGATACCATTTTTAATTAGTTACATTTACGGTGATTCAAAATTTAATTAACAATATTCAATTTATTAACAACTATATGAAAGTTATAAACTAATTTATTTAATAATATAGGCGTAATTCCCGATCAATATAGAAGAGCTCGGGGTACCGTCAAACAATGCACGCGTGTAGAAATATCGAAAACTTTTTGAACATAATTAATTTGATCAAAGATATCGAACAATTTCTGAAAATTAAACGTTCGATTTTCCAACGAAGATAATTATATAAATGTCAGTTCATAAACATTTTGAACTTTAGAGCGCTCATATAAGAACGTGCTCCGAGCTCACTTAACTATTCCTCGCGATATAACGATTCAATTTCAATTTTATAATAACAATTTTAGAAGACAACCTAAACGTGAAATCATAAGCATTCAATTCTGTTCAAACCAATGCTGAAATGTTCCCAGGAATAAAATCAAACCGATCCCAATACCTTCGACTTCGGAGGATTAAATTATGAAGTGACGCACGTCGTTGGACGAACCTCCACGGCTATGCATGCAGCAGCAGCAGCAGCAGCAGCAGCGTCGGGAATAAATTAGAATATCTAAATCATGAGTAGGTGTAGCACAGGGGCGCGCATTTGGGCCTATCATAAACTAGATCAGCCACTGCATAACGATGCCGACACGTTTCCTCCATACTCCCGCCAGCGCATTCACACGTATAACTCGGGAATACCCACACAGCGGTATTGCAGCTCGCGTAACGCAGCCATGTTTTGTATATACATACAAAGCCGCGGTGCGACGCAGCGGCAGCAGCAGCGGCAGCAGCGTATACATATATTGAATTGTAAAGCAGACTCTCGATAGTAGGGCAGGGGTGGATTCGCGGCCTCCCTCGCAAGAATCGAATGCCGTACGGCGGCGCGGTCATTTGAGTTTGAGCCAGTGGACACGTTGCTGGTCCTGCTGCTGCTGCTGCTGCTTGCCGCGCCTCCCTGCAGCCGTTATACTGTTTGTGTTTGATTTTACGATTGATTCGTGTTTGCCGTCACGTCCATTCGGTCGCTGTTACTGCGTGCGCCACAGTTGCGCGCGCGTGTTTGTGCGCGTCGTGCGTGACGGGACAATGGAATCTCTCCTTTCCTCTCTACCATCGCGCATATATATATATACATATATTTATACACGTTCTGTCTCAAGAAGCCCGCCCAGCGCACACGTACATGCCTGCCTAAATGTGCATACACTTACCTATTAATATATGTATACGTGTATTATACGGTATATGTGTGTGTGTGTGTGTGTCTGTGGATATGTATAGGGTGTAGCGTGCAAGTGGCCGATTCAGCGCGAAGGGGCTTGAAACTCCGCCCGCGGAAGTTTAATATTAGTCGGTCTCATTCAATTAGCGCATGCTACCCGGACGATGGAGGAGTCGAGTACCTACAGAGAGCGGACGGTCAGTGTGAAGCTTAAGAGTTTCCTCTTGAAACTGGATCTCTCCCCTTCTCTCCCCTTCTCTCTCTCTCTCTCTCTCTCTCTCTCTCTCTCTCTCTCTCTCTCTCTCTGGCTGGATATGTGCAGAAACGTATTATAGAGAGGGATAGAGAGATTTTCATAATTATTTTGCCTCAGGTCTTGTGTGTCACAGTGCGCACCTACAAACAATTACCGACTGCCACTGTCGTCGCCGCGCTCGAATGTGAAATTGAACACAAAGCTTTTGTTAATATGCGTACATTTGTGAAATATCATTATTCTCAAATTAAATGCTGAACGCGTGAGATATTCGCGCACGAATGGGCCCGAGAGTCGTTCCGCATTAATGCGATTTTGAAATATATATATTTATATATGTATATATATATAATCTACTTGAAATCCCGCCCGAGATTTGTTCTCGAGGCTGTGCACAGGCATTGACGGAGCGAGAGGTATTAACTTTTGAAACGAATAAATGAATTTTTAGTCCTGCGGACTTTGTAGAATGACAATTTATCCTATTGTTAACCGAAGCTCTATCGGTCTGCTTTGCAAAAAGGAAACGGAAAAGAGTCCAATTTTACTTTCGAACTAATTTTGTTTTATCTCGATCTCGAGTTTTCCCTTTTATTTTTTTTATTACTTATTACAGGAAGTAAAAGAAAATACGTTTATTTTAGTTTTTCTTTCTTACGAGAGGAAGTTCTGGTTAGAAGGCCAGGGATACGAATAGAAGCGGCGATATAAAGGGAGCGCGTATATTTTAAAGCATAACTTGTAGACTTTAAGAGTCATTTTTCCCAACGGCAATTCTCGCCAAATTATGGCTTTTTGAATACTGGTAATTTTACAAGCTTTTCTTTCCTTATATGAACACTTGCATTTTAAAAGAACGAAATCTCGTATGAAAACGCTTGGAGATTTTCAATGACTATTTATTTACTGAAATTTTCAGCTCGCTTATTTCCCGCGCGGCAATAGTATTTTCGAACTTTTAGTTCGTAAAATCGAAGGAGATACGATTTTGAAATCGATCGCAATATATGCTTTACTATGATCAATTTTATGTCTTTATATACACTCAGTTACAATTAATGTATTACTTTTATTTTCAAGTAGCGTTAGTTAATAATAAATGTGAAGCAACGGGCATTTATCAAAAAAGAAATGTTTTCACGTCTAAGTATACTCTATTTCATTCGCTTGATAAAATTACTAGTTTATAACGCGTGATAGGTAACGCGATAACTATATATATAAGGAAAATATTAATTGAGATTGCTCGATAACGAATTAATTCCGAGCATAGAAAACAAAAGAGCGATCGCGTTTATAACTGCCAAAGTATAATAGAATCGTTAAATATTGACCCGAAAAAAAATTTATGCAGTCTCACTAGATAGAACGACAGTGATTGGCATATTTTATTCCTTTATGCCATGGCAAGCTCGTTGTTTTTGAATTTGAAGTTGACGTACATGCGTGGGTGGTATCATCTCAAAACGTATCGTATTTTCAAACCATATTCGAAATTGTTTTCGCGCGGAAACTGGAAATTTCGCGCCAGCAAATATTTTCCAAACGCAACTCCGTTTTTACACCATATACCATAGCGATATATTTTTACAGGGAATCACAGAGCAATACTACCAGGTAGAGAATAATTCAGGCTCGTCGGAGCTCGTTGTTTCGATTGGCAATAGCATATCCCTTCCTTTATTTGCGCCTGTTCAGCGTCCAGCGAGAGCCAGAATACGTTCCGAATATAAATTCAATTTTTATCAGCGGACGCGACTGAACCAAAAATCTACACAGCCGGCACGTTTGAAAATTTAAACCAATCTCGATACACGCTCTAAACACCCGCGGCGCTGCATGCGCGCGGTCAAAGTATACTTCCACGCGTGCAAACAATAATCGAAATGGAAAACAAGCTTCGGCTAACGCGCATACATGTAGGGCAGTATCCCGCGCGTTGGAATTGATTTTGTTTTCCGCATTGGCGCGCGGCGTTGAGTTTTTTCGAAAATCCAATTATCAAGCATTAGCCGGTCAATTAGCGCGAGCTGTCGCCGCCAAAATGGAATGCCGGTGGCTGCGGTCAAGCGCGCATCTCTGGCTATTAGAAGACTCGCGCGTCCACACACCCCGACCCATAACAACGATTCTCGCCTTCATTTCGCCCGCTCGCCTTATTACGAGAGCGCCACGCGTATACAGGACCGAGAGAGAGAGAGAGAGAGAGAGAGAGAGGGGAGCTCCGCGGAATGCGCCCGCGCGATAATGGCGAGCGAGCTCGTAATAACGAGATGACTTGGCGCGCGCAGTACAAGCGGCTAATGGAAAAGCCGCAGTCGCCGCCACGACCGCGTGCGCGCTGCGATATAAATTTGGCGGCCGCGGTCCAGCCACCGACGCGACACCTCCACTGATTAACCGAAATTTTACCTTTTCACCTAACACGCATGATCGCTGTTTTCCACGGTATAACGATAATAACAGATCGAGCCCACGCGCGGCGCATCGCAGCTAATGGGCCCACTCTTACGCGTGTGTATTTTTGATCGGTCGTCCGCAGAGCAGTAGAGCCGCGCGCGGTCCATTGTTGGTACGTGTAAATGCGGACACACACAGACGCAGGTCGAGGGAAAATGATTGCGAGAAAATCTCGTTTGTTCTACCCGTAACTCTCGTTCGCTCACCTCTGTGTGATGTTTCCCGTATGTTGGCCTTTCTCTCTCTGTCTGTATGCCAGCCGCTGGCGATCGACGAATGGTATGCAAAATACTTAATTAGTAAAGGCCGCGCGCAATTGCCGCGTGCGCTCGTGCGTAATTTAGCCCTCTACCTGTATATATGTATATATGTATACCCTCTAGTGCGTGTGTCTATGTTTGTTAGGTCGCTTTAATGGCGGCGCGAAAAATGTTGTTTTACGACCTGTTTCGGCCATTTGCTCTCTGTGTGTGTGTACGTGTGCGCGGTCGCGCGCGATCGACCTATATTACCCCCTGTGTCCTTTCGGTTTGTATATTTCGCCTCTGGAATTTGTTCTGTTTTCCATTATCTTTCTTTTTTTTTGCTGTTTGGATCGGTGGAAATTTCGCGTTCGCTCTCGAGCCGTTAAATCTCATAATTGGTGTTATTCCACGTAAGCAATTTTTAACTGATGTAAACTATAACTGCCGTTTCGCGCTTTAGTTAAATTAGTGATTGGAAAAGTCATCCTATTTTTTCAAATTGTGACAATGATTTTTATACAGTAGCCGGATAAAGATCTTTTTCTTGTATAATAAAATTAATACTTCCGAAATTCACCGACACGTGGTTTTCCTTGAACTGTATTATAATTTTATCATATGTTAAAAGGATGTTTTACGAATGGTACTTTATCATATTAATTCCACAGGAGATCTAAAAATGCGATATTATAACGAAAACTTATAATCTGTAACCACGTCAAAAAAGTATTTAATGCAATTTGAAAAACATTTCCTCCTATATAAATCAAGCTTAAAGTCTTCATTTGGTAGGAATTTCCTAGACAGATTCATTATAAGCAATTTCAAAGCAAGGTCTAGCGAGCAGCTTTTTGCCGATAAAATTGAGCCCGGAAAATCTATGCAAAAAACCATGAATATTGTATATTGAGATTTCTGTCAAAAATACAGATAGGACATCTTACTATATTGTGCCCCACATTGAAGCCGATGTAGCCAAACACTTAACAAAATGACCGTATTACCAGAAGCAGGGCATGGAAAAGCGATACTCGAGACATTTTATGAACAATAAAGCCGTGCAATTCCAAAAATTTTAACGTCTCTTCTGAATATTTAATATATTTTTTCCGTGAATAAAGCATTTTTCGAACTAGTATTTAATCAGAGTATTACTCTTTAGCGTAAGCTTAAGTTTTAGTAGCCGAAAAACTAAACAAAGTCAGATTTGCGGTTCTTCTAGGAAGCCTCAGAGAAACTTTGTTATACTTTCATAATTGAATTGATTTCATTAATTTTTTTCCATAATATGAAAGCAGATATTATTTAAACTGCAGTAAAATAATTTATAATAATAATTAAATGATATTAACTAAATTAATTCTTATGGATTTAAAACTCCAATTTTTTTAAGTTCATCTTAATATCTGAATTTCGCTATAAAATCAGTCCGATCTATTTTAAAAGAAGTCTATTATTGACTATTATTATTACTTCATTTCGATATCTATACGAAACGCTTTTAAAATTACGGAAATAATAACGATGCTTCTTTAAATCTAATTATTATTTAATGCCCGGTATCCGGTGTCCAATCTCAAGGTTCATATCTTTTTCTTTTAGTAACAATCTAATTTTAATTGATAATTGGTAAATGGTAAATTGCTAAATATTAATTGGTAATTTGTAAATGGTAAATGATAATAGTATATTTTTGTTATGATTTTTATTGGGTTATTGTAAGAAATTTTTATTGGTATATTTAAGTTTATAGATAAACTTTCTTCTGCATTAAAGTGCTTCTCGCCTCCGGTGTCTAATCTTAAGTTACAAATTTTTTTCTTGTTAAGTAATAATCTAAATAAACTAAAACAAATAAATTATAATAATTAGTAAAATTAACAAATAATATTATAAAAGTACATATTAAATTCCTGACAAAATCAGGTGATGCAAAAGTCACTATGCCCACTTTTATCTTAAGTTATGACAGTTTCAAAAATTTGGCTATGACGCAACTTACAGGTCCAACGGATTGATCAATTTTGATGGAATTGGGTTTAAATTGTGGATTATTGATTTCATTATGGTGTGAATAATTGTATGAATTAAATTTCTTATTATAAATACTTCAATAGTTCAAAATTACTAAAGTTGTTCAATTTTATGAATTTATGCAGTTTTTGAACTCATTAGATTATTATATCAACAAATTTTAATTCATACAACTCTTCACACCATAATGACGTCGATCGCCACTTTAAGACCAATCCCATAAAAAAAAAAGATCAATCCGTTGAACCTGTAGTTTATTTTGTCAGAAATTTAATAAACATTTATAATGTTATCTGTTAATTTTACTACTTATTATAATTTTTTTGCTTTATGTTTTTTAGGTAGGTGATTTAAGTTAAATTTTTTTATAGGTGTAAGCTCCTTTATAACAGTCAAGTAGACACGGCTCAATCAGTGAGTAAATATTCTTTCACTTCACCATTACACATCCAAGTAATTAATGAATTCTCATTGCAAAGATAAAAGAAAAAAACTCAAATCAAATGAAGAAGGAACATTAAAGATGATAAGCCAAGTTAACATTTCCGCGCTGCGCTTGAGCTACTTTAATCATAAATTAACTAACGTAGAGAATAATCCTTCATCTCGCGGACGTAAATAATTCCGCACGCGTCTACTTCGGACAGACGTAAATGAAGGAAAGAGAGGAGAACAAAAATAAAAGCCAACCTTGTATGTATACGGTGGAAGAAAAGGAAGGGGAGGGGGCGGCCGGTAGATGAGAGCAAGAAAAAGGTAGAAAGCAACGCGCAGGAAAAACTCTCGCTCCTCTCTCTCTCTCTCTCTCTCTCTCGTTCTCTCTTCACACATAAGTGCGCTCGAGTGGAAAGCGCTTGGACTTTTGGAATTTGAAATGCTCTCGCGTATATCGCGCGGCGCCAAAGTTTTCCAGTAGCGCGAATTTCCTTTCCTCGTCGTAAAAAAACGAGAGAGAGAGAGGGGGAGAGAGAGAGAGCCAGGAGAAGAAACAGCGAAAGCAAGCAAAAGAGCAAAACCGAGTTATTGGCAGGTGTGTCTTTTTTCCTCTCTTTCTCTCCTTCTCTCTTGCAACAACTCTCGCTCGCGAACGGCTGTACGCGTACTGCCTCCTCTCTCTCTCGGCTTTTTTTTTTCAACTCTCGAGTCGCATGACGTTGTATTCCAATTTTCCACATGGCGGATTACGGATAAAATATCACCGCTACTACTACTACTAGTCCCTTCGCGCAGCAACCTCTCCCGCAAGCCTCTTTCTCTCTCTCTCTCTCTCTCTCTCGTCCCGCGATGAAACGGTCAGCGATACTGTATTTACGATCGTGAGCACGCGTTCGCGATCTCTCTCTCTCTCTCTCGCTCCGGTTTCTCTGCAGCTTCTCCGCTCTCTTTTTGCCCGCTCCTCGTGCTTTTCTTACTCGGCCGCCGTCGCTGCTGTTGCTGCTGCTGCTGCTGTGTTACGCTTGTTCCAGTTCCTCGCTCTGTGTGTAAATAGCAGCACTTGTGTGTAGCTGTATCTACATGTGTGCACATGTATATGTGTGTGTGTGTATATAAACGCGTGTGTATGAAAGAGAAAAAAATAAGGGGGGGTAGGAAGCCTCGAGGTCGAGTTTATGTCCGCGGGGGCATAGCGAGAAAAACGAAATGACGCGTGCGGTGCAAAGTCGCGCAGCGAGACGGAAATCAGGGGGCGCGGGAAAGAAGAAAAGTGGTAAGAAAATTGTATAACCCGTGAGCTGCTGCTGCAGTTGCCGCTACTGCTGCTCTGATTTCTTCCTTCGTATATATTTTCTCTCTCTCTCTCTCTCTCTCTCTCTCTCTCTCGTCTCAATCCCCTCTCACCCCCGCGCAACCCGATCCCCGCGCGCACTTTGATTCTTCGCACTTGGTTTCTTTTATTTTACTTGCAGCTGTTATATAGCCTGGAGAAATCGATTTCGAAGCGCCGCAACTTTTCTCGCCTTGACCAAGTCAACTGGCATTAGCGGAACTGCACGTATTCCCGCTAAATTCAACTCTATTAAAATCTAAATTAATTAACTTTCTAAGGTAGTCTAAGTTTCTAAGGTGTTATTATATAAATTTTCGGAGAAAATAACTTCCAAAACTCGTGTAAATCGCTTGGCAGTTGTTATATGTTGTGGCATGTTGTACAAACACGAGGTCTGAGTTGGCCAATTTTTCTCCTATGGTGCATTTTTTAGTTTTCCTTACCGGGCGCTTTTGGTGCAGATACGAGGAAAATATTATTGTTAAAAATGTAAAGGAATGATTTATTTCGCTCGTTTCGCAGTTTTTAAATTTTTATATTATTTTATTTACCTACCGCGTGTATTTACATTATTGATTGAATTTATATTAACAATAATAAATCATTTATATTTAACATATGTAATATCTGCCGAACATCAAAAGCGAATACATTAATTTGCAAGTATTTTCGCAATATTTATATTCGATATTTCAAAGATTGACGAATTTATAATTGCCATATTTTCCAATAATTTGTTACGTAAATGTATAGGAAATGAATTAAGCTATATATTTCGAAAAGTATTTAAATTGTAACTTCTGCCTCGGGTAGTACTTCAATCCAAACCGAATAATTCACCCAACCGCTTTTACCAATACTTTAACGAATCCCACCTCTTTAAACACCACATCAAATATCCATCGTTGATAAAACTTAACTTTTTAAACAACAACATCTCCCAAGCACAAGTTAAATTAAATCTTTACGCATATATCAGATATAGAATGGAATTAAACAAAAAGAACACATGAATCGTATAGATGCGCGTTTACCGGCTACACGTACGCGAATCGCCAAAAATTTATCACAAACCACCATCTACACGCATACATGGTATACACACAGAAGTACGTATGTATATATAGATGGATATAGAGAGGCGCACATGCGTTAAACGGACCGATAAAACATCAGCGCGCGGTGCGTTTATACAGGCCGGCTGGTGCAGCAGCAGTAGCAGCAGAGGCGGCGCTCCCACGGCTTTTAAAAGCAAAGCTTCGCCAAAAACACCAGAAACTTGGCATTTTTTGCGGCAGTTTGAGCTAGTCTTCTCTGTCACTCTGTCTCCCTCACTCCCAGACTGGTGTATAATATACAATCGCTCGATTAACCCAACCCGATGAATTGACGTTGTACCAAGACGAGCCAAGTGTATCTCCACAAAGCAGCAGTCGCCGCTTTTGAAAAAGCAATTTATCCATTGAACGCTTTCTGGAGCTCCGGCTAACCCCCACTATATGCCATTTTACTCCACTACCTGATAGCTCCGTGCATGCATACGCATGTGTGTGTGCAGGGGAGAGCACGTTGCGTGCGAGAGACGACAAAGAAATTTACGTCACACCGTCTCCTCTGATGCTCCCACACGATGCGACCGCGCTTCGACGCGGTTTTATCCCCCTATCGGATGTCTATATAAACGCCTTCGTTCGCATGAAACATTTATTGCGAAAGAAGACCTGGGCCGCAGTTGTTTGTGTCTCGGCTTTTTAAATACGCCAGAATAGAGGTGTGTACGCGATTCGGCAATTATATATTTAAAAATAATAATAATAGCGCGTGTATCGCGATACTTATAGATCTGAGATATTGTAAAATATTTATAGATTCATTAGAATATAGTTGTAACGCACGAGGAGAAAAATTCACTTGGAATTATTCAATTATTGTGACTAAAATCCATTTAGGTATATAATTTTTTATAAGCAATCGTTCCAAGCTAAAAAATTTTTTTTTTTCGACAAAATTTAATTTCAGCATCATTTCGATGTCACACTATGATCTCATTATCTTATATATGCACTTATGCGCAAATAACTACGTAATAAATAACGTCTATTAATAGGCTTGCAATATTCATTCGCTCATGAATTATTAACCGCTATTAGAGAACTCGCTATAGTACACATCCACCATTATTCGCATCATAGAATCGCGTATTATACATATACAGATGTAGAAATAGATCAAACCCGCTTGATTCTCGGCTATTAGTCACGCTACAGCCGGTCCGCACTTCATTATTTCGCCCTTACGGCAATTATTTCCGAATGCACTATCTCTCTCTCTCTCACTCTCTCCTCGCAAAGTGTATATAAACAAACAGCACCATTGGAGGGGGGGGGGAGGTGCTTGTATAAATAACGAGGCAATGCAAAATTTTCAATAATTTCTTTCGAGGCCGGGTCGGCGTCTCGCGCTGTTAAGCGAACCGCCCCACGCAATTTACAGCCCCCGCGGCGTGCATACGTATGTGTGCACGTGCGTGTGTGTGTGTGTGTGTGTGTATACTATATGTAGCCCGAGTGCAGGCACATAATATGGCGCTTTGGTGCGACCGCGTAATAACGCACTTTTTATTGCCGACCGACCGGCCTAGGGTGGCTGGTGTGGGCAATGCCGCCGCCGCCGCGTTGGGCCGCTCGTAAATTTCGCTATAAGGAAACCGCTCTCTCTCTCTCGTTCCGGCACCCTCTCGGTTATTAATTACGGATTAATTAGGTCGTTGCTCGAATTACGAGGGTTCTATCTCTCTCTCTATATATATATACCTATACGGCTCTTTCAAAGAGCGAACTGGCACGCACGCGCGCGAGTTCAGCGGAAGCCGATTCGTGTGCGGCACCGTTCACGTAGTACGAAACGATAGACGCGGGCTCTACTGTGCAGCTTTTAAACACTCGTCCGGCCAGTTCCTCCCTCTCTCTCTCTCTCTCTCTCTGGATGACTCGACGCAGTTGATTTCAATGGGCGATTTGAACTGCATTCGGTTTAGGCCGCAGTTGCTCGCCTCCTCTCTGCAGCACACACACACATACATACATACATATAGTGT
>UELU01138611.1:0-43393 GCA_900490025.1 Megastigmus dorsalis
GGCTGAGGCGGGGAGGTAGGAAGCGTATAACGCGTACACGAGAACGACATAAGCAGTTTACACCGGAGGATTGCTGGTTCAGATTCCATTTGTTCCGGCTGTCAGCTCGCCTGACGTATATCCCGACCGACTCTCCTCTCTCTCTCTCTCTCTCTCTCTCTCTCTCTCTCTCGCTCTCTGCCAATATAAACCTACTGTAAATGTGTGTACGCTAGAGCATCTGTACATGTATGCGAGTCTATATATATATATTCAGAGCTGCGAATAGTTTTTATCTTATCTCGCTCTAACAGCTTTAACAGCGCGTCGCGAAATTGCAGCAGCCGCAAGGATCGTCGAGGCGCTCGCGCCGTCGTTCGTGTGTCGGGTTTATGGTTTCTATCTCACTCGCGCGCGCGAGCGCAAAACGAGGATCACGGTCTGACCCTGCGATGTTTTATCTGCAGACGACTTGGCGCGTGCAGCTGGAATGGCAAATTCACTCAGGCATTTTTTATTCCCGTGCAGGTGTAGCTTTTCCTTCCTGGAAATGCCATGATATTTTCTGTTTGCCCTTTTTCTGGTTTTCAATTCTTGTCCAGCTATGTGCATAAAAAGTTGTTGTTGAGACTGTTGTTTACCGATGCGGCTTGCCGCTACTACGCGCAGCTTTGATTTCATTGATCGATGGATTTTGATTGTTTACACGAAAAACCATACATGGTATGACTAGTGAAAGACATGACATTTCAAGTTCATGAAACTATGTGAGAATAATAAAAAGAATATTTACTTAAAAAGATTTAAGCTCATTCAGCAAAATGCACTATACTTTATAAAATAAAATTATCACATCCACATCGTTTGAAAAAAAAAAATCAATTCTGAATGAACTGATCAGAATTTACACAAAGAAGAAGACACCTGCAAAAAAATTAGCGGGTCAATAAAGACTATGCCAAGCTGTGAGCGTTGCTATGTCTTGGCCATATTCTGATCATTTTCGATTAACGTCTTTGTCAACAGCTTGCACGGGCTATATGTAAATGAGAATTGTTAAAACTTATTTGTTAGTTATTTATTAATCCCACAATATCCATCGAAAGCTCTGATAACATGTGAAGAAAATTATATCTTTGTAATTAACTGTTATTCAGTAACTAAATTGAATGTATTATCACGACCCAATTAATAAGATACGATACTGTGTTTTCTATCCACTCTGGATGCAACTGTCAGCAAAATGTGGAGCTTAACTTAATAAAATCAATTTTACCTTATACTAGTTTTATACAAGAAGGACTTTTAAATTTACTCAGCTGGTTACTCTAACTTGAAAAGCAAAAATACTATTTCCACATGCAAAATATTTTATTTTGTCGACCCATCGGGAATCGATATTTCAATAATAAAAAAAAGATTGGCAGAATGACGCCGTTGACTTATGATTTTAAAAAATACTTCATGCAAGTTTGTATACAATCCTTAAAAGCACCAACGAACTAAAATATTTGAAAACCTTTGAAAATAAAGTAATTTAACAAATAGTAAAACCTTAAATTATTTGATAATTTATGTCATGTGTAAGTAGATCCTGTCCCACATTCGCGAGTACAACTGAAACCTTTACAGAATTAAAAAGCTTTTTTATCGATGGTTAGACTGCTCAGTGTACGTGTCGATGCTTTAGTTTCTTTTAATTATGAGCGTGTAAATTTCCTTGAGTTTCGTTTGAGATCGTTGTATCACGCGACAAGTTTCCAGAACGCGAATTTTATCGCTCAATCAAACATCTACTTTTTTTTCGTTAACACGGTATAGGAGCGCAAGTTTTGTTGGTGCTAGTAAGAAAGACAAGATTTTCAAAGATTTTCAGAGAACGGAAGGAAGTAAGTAAAGGTAAACGCGTGATTGTATAAAAAGAAAATATAGAGTAACAGGCTCAAAAAAAAACACCACCATAGCTTTTTCCACGAAGTACGATATCGCGTTATCAGGAGTTCATATTTCTGCGATTTCTGTTAACAACAGCGGGAGCGTGCGAAATAAGAATACAAAAACTTCATAAACAAACTTTCGATGCTCAAACCTCTCAACTCTACGAGGACGTTACTTTAAGTTTTTACCTAAACTTTTCTTACCTCCCCCAGCACAAGTCGAATATTTCATTTTTACCTCTTTCTCGCAAGATTTTCTCTCTCTCTCTCTCTCTCTCTCTCTCTCTTTCTTTCTCTCTTTCTTTCTCTCTTTCTCTCTCCCCCAAAGAAAAAAGCTTTCTCGTATCAGCCAATATTACGATATATTATTTATTGCTATTTGTGAAAAAAAGGAGGAAAGGGCGAAGTACTAAGTTTTTCTCTATCGCCAACTGTAACGAAGTAAAAAAAAAAAGAAAAAAACTATTAACGACCGAGAAAGACTTGAGGAGAGTTGCATATTTGCGTGCGAGCGTGTGCGACATTACGAGATGAGAGGGAAAAAAAGTTGTTGATCTTAACTCACGATCGGGACGCAGTAGTCGGGGGAACAGAGGCAACAAAAAACTGCTTGCGCAAAAAAGTATCTTTAGCGTAATATTTCATCATTATCAGAGCGGAGTGTACGCGCGCGGCCACATCGACTTCTTATTTTCGTTTGAATTCACGTTTTCTGCTCTCTCTCTCTCTCTCTCTCTCTGTCTCTCTCGGGGGGCTAATTACGCGACTCGTAAGCACGTACACACAGACCGAGCATCGTTTGGTAAAAATGAGAGAAGAGAGAGAGGAAGGGAAGCAAAACGACGGATAAGTAAATAAGACGAGGAATTAAAGAGGGGGAGTATATGGGAAATGAAGGAGAAAAATTGTTGATCTTAAATATTCGCGGATCATGTGGATTAATGCGAACGTAAGAGGTAAAAGCGGAGTTTTAGCTTAGTTATGGATGATTATCTTCCTAGATTCTGAATAACGCTAAACTGAAAATTTATGCCTCGATTGCTAATTCAGAGCGGCTCCACGATTTTACAAAGAAACTTTTACGATTACATTATCTGAAATAATGTAAACTTAAAATATAAGCGTGTAAAATAAAAGCACATCGTTGGATTTTATCGATAAATTAAACAATATAGTTATCCATGGCACATATAGTAAAAAAGTTGGTTATCGACAGGTGAAGTTTGTAAAATTTAAAGATATATTCTTATATAATTAATGCATTTCGAGTTATTCAAAGGTTAAAACTATTCAAGTATGCGCACTGGAATTGCATTAAATTTGTATGCATAATCGGATTCCCAGATGTATAAATTTACAAAGGTACTATTCATAAGTGACTGCAAGCTGAGGACCGAGATATCGCTTCTAATATCCTTCTACAGTAATAGCAATAGGTTTATTCATTTTTTATTATACGACCAAAATTACTGAGAATCTGTTAATGTGATATTTCATTATGTTTCCTGTAAACTATGAAATTATATCTGTCTCTATTCAATAAATACACAATCGTAACGAATTGCGAATCCTGCAAGTATTTAAGCAACGACAACTCGTTAAACTCGTCATGAAGTAAGTCATTAAAATCAGCTATAACTCAGGTAAAAAGGAGACGTGTACTGGTGAAAGAGAATGTGTGTAAGGAAATTAATCAAGATTAATGTCGCGGTCATTAATTCGCGCTTTAATCAATTAACTACTTTCGTGCATCTCACAACGCAGTCACTATGCGCTGCTTATCTCTCCGTACGCACGTAGGTTTTATTCACGGACGGATCTTGAGACAAAGAAAGAAAACTAACGGCTCTTTAAAATCTAAACCGTGCCGGAAGAAAACTTTGACATGCGCTGATATACTCGTTTTTGCAGAAATTATAATTAAAGGGAAAGAGGAAGAGTCGGTGCTCCTAGAAGCTGCGTACCATTTTATACCTTTAATCAGTCGGTAGTTTGCTTGAGGCTTTTGAGGCTTCCTAAGTTAAACTCTAGTCATGCGCTTCTCCTTACCTCTCTCTACTGTTTTTTTTTTTTTTTTTTTTTTATTACAATATAATCGGAGCTTGCAAATTTCTGCTTTCTTTAGAATTATTTTGCGCTTCTAATATTTTCGGATATAAAGAGTTGTGCTAAAGACTTGAAAAGATAGTTTTTTTTATCAAACGAAGGATTTTGGTTGTATTCAAATTTTAGCTTAATCTCGTTGCTTATGTAAGACATTTTTAAAATGAAAATAATTAAAAATGTTGTTTTCTTTAACAACTTTGCCACAAGTACAGGAATAATTTCTCGCCCATTATCTAACTGCTATTGTAGAACTTCAAGTAGGTAAATCCAATTTAATCTTACTAAACCTCATAAAAAGGAACTCTTAAAACAGGAGCAGAATAAAAACTCCTCTACAGAGTGAAATAAAGAGAATGAAAGTTGAGCATCGAAGATCAAAAGCACTTGTTGAGCTGTCGAGTCCTCATGTTTTCGAGTTCCGAACGAAATAAACTAAAAATTAGCTAGGAAAGAAAAATTCTCCCCTGCAACGAACGACGGCAGAGAAAAAGGAGTGAAAAGATTGAGTAAGTACGGGGAAGGAAGTGAAAAGGGGAAAAAAACGAGGCCAAAAGAAAGAGAAACTGCAGTGCAGAGAAAGAGCAGGGCGGGGGAAAAAAAAAAGGAGTCCTCTTTCGAGGAGGCCAAGAGAGGAATGAGAGATGTAAGGTAATTAAAGCGAACGTGCGCCACCTTGTAGGAGATTTAAAAGCTCGTAACTTTTTATGATTTATTCTCCTTTCATTTAGTTGCGCATTACACTGGATAGAGTTTCTCTCCCCTCGGCTGCTGCGCCATCTACTTCTTTAGCCATTTACTTTTGCATGTAAGAGGCTTTTGTTTTTTGCGAAAATTGCTGCCTCGAGAAACCGTGATAATGTCATGTTCATTAAATATCCTAGACATGATACAACTAATCCTCTGGTATTTAATTAGATGTAAAGACCTTTTCTGAATAAACATTTGAAAAGTGGCTAGTTTTTTCAATATTCTTAAAACAATAGGCTGTATCGATAATTCTTATTTAAATAAATATTCGAAATATTTCTTTTAGTCATCATGTTTATTTTTACTGTGAATTAGAATAGTACCCGGTTTTTACAATTACTTGAGAAACTATTTTATTTAGCTATTTAGGGTTAGCAATTAACTCCTTCTCGCTATAATACATGAATAGCCATTGAGCCCTCGGTAACGTTTCTACTCACTATAGGAGTCGACTTCTTTCAGACGAGCAGCGATTTTGAAACGAGTTGCCATGATATAGTCAACCGTTCGCCATCATATTCTTTCCAACATCCGGAGCAGGTGGGCCATGGCAGACATCGAACTCAATTAATCCTCGCTGATCAAGATTAATCGATCAACGCGCCAAGTTAGTAATAGTAAGTTGGTAATCCTTTAATTGCTCCGAGTTGACATTCGAACGCGCGCTCGAGTCCAGGAAAAGTTGATCGCGCGGACTTCGCCTTTCAGTTTCATCAATTATAATCCAACGCGTGTTCTTGTTGCTTTAAACTAACGAAGTTCCTTGACTGCCAATGCGGGGGAAAAATTTGAAAGTTGTGAGAGTTTTCATTCGACCTGGTCTCGAATGCATCGGAAATTAATAGCAATTTAAGATGCTGGCTAAAGATCGAAATTTGGTATTGGAAGACTTTATTTGATTCAGTATTCATGTGAATGAGAAAATGGTCCAAATCTGACCTAAAATTGAACTTATTGACTTTTAGTCTACGATGTCTCTGAAACTTTAAAAATAAGAATTCGACGTTTCCAGAACAGCTTGGGTCTTTCTCTTAAATTGTTAATTTTAATTATACGATCCATAATCCTCCGTGTAATTTTGCATATTTTATCGTTCTATCTTGTCCAGTAAGTATACAAATTAACCTTCTAAAATAATTGATTACGTATGTAGTGTCCGTGCTCTCTGTAACAAAGATCCGATCGTGTTCACGAATGTAGCTGCACACATGACGTGACCCAATTAACCCCAAATAGACACTTAAAATTATTTAACTTACCAGCTCTATCGGAAGCAAAAATATACTGTTTATGCCATTTTTGCCGCATAAAATTATCTTCATCTGTTTTTCGATTTCCTGTGTATCCTGGGACTTGCCACGCGCGGAGAGTGGGGATTGGTCTCACGTGGCAGCGCCACCGGGTGCGTTTGCTGGCGGTAGCCAGATTCTTTCAAACCGTCGACCAGATCAGACGATTTTTGAGAAAGCTTCCTTCTTCTTACCAAAAGTTAATCGTGTGTGGTTCGATCGTTTTTGGCGAATAGATTCACGCTTTTCTCGCGTTACTATAATCGCATTACGATAGATCATCGATAGGAACGGGAATCGCGATCGCGTGCGTCATCCGTGTGTGTCTGCATTTGTGTGATTACGAGTGAGCCTCGAGGCAAAAAATTGTGTAGATTGTGGAGACGGTGTCCACGTGCGCTTCGTCGACGTGACCCGTCCAGTGTGAGCGCAGCACGCGGCAACGTACCTTGTTGCCCGTCATCACAGCGTTGGTTTCCCCGAGACGTCGGGACGCGCTTGGTGGAGGTCGAGGACCATTTTCTGCGCTCCCCATTCCCGGCTCACCTCATTGGAATGAGGGCGACGCCGCGGTCAACTGTACTGGCGTTCGGCTTAGCGGACTCTTGGACGGCGCTCAAGCTTTGCGGCGATTTGTGCGGGCCTGAAGGCCGTTTGGTAACCGAGCGCTTAGTGTAAAAATATTGATATAACCGGCGTGCGTTGCGTTGCGTAATGATATAATGTTGTCACGTTAGCGAAATCTGTTTGTAAAAATATTGTTTTTATTAATAAATGATTATCTACGCTTGCTTCGGCTTTTCCCTCTATTCCGTGAGGGTTTTTACGCCGAAGCAAGTGTCCTTTTTGTTTGCCGCGAAACAGTGTGTTTTCTTTGAAATCCTCCCATTCACTCATCCTTTTTATTCGACTCCTTCCTTTTTTATTTAATTAATAATATTAAAATTCATATGCCGTGTATTCCATTGCGCTAACGAGGTTATACACAACTCCCTGAAACTGGAACTTCTTGATTCAAATTTTCGCCTACATCATTCCTGAGAAGCCATCGAGAGTTGTAGCATCGTCAAGAGCCGCTGTGCAATTTATGCTTCCTCTGCGAGTCGCACAGCACTGCATTAGCACCGAAAACACAATTGGCTAATAACTGGCCATTCATTACGACGACGAAACATAACCTTGAATCCGGTGCTCCAGCCAGTGTGCTGTAATAGTGTTCTCTTCTTCTCCTCTTAGGAGCACATAAGCCGGATTTGTCGAAGATGTAAGTGTCTGCCCTCGGGTTAACGACGGAGCCACTGTAAACTCTACTTCCTGCCATCCTTGCCGCTGGTACACAGCCCCACGAGTCGCACCAGAAGACGTAAGATGCTCGCCCATTTGGAGACAATGGCGAGGAGCATTAGGGGATTCTCGAGACTGAAACGGGTTTGCGTGCTTATCGATTAAGTTCCAGACGCGCTTCCGAGACTTTTGCTTTCGCGAGAGGTTATCCTCTCGTGACGATGGAAAGATTGAGATGCGTATTTTATGACGGCAATTACGACTTTTTGACGGAGTCTTGAAAAATCAGTGTGGTAACATTCGTTAATTCTGCGGATTTGTGGGGTAAGATTCTAGTGAATTATGAGTGTATGAAGCAGCTCATGTACATTATATATTTAGAACGAAGCATAATTTTCAATGACAATTCTATAGAACATTGATCATTCTATATAATATAATCTTATAATCTAATTTTTTACGAACTAGACAATTAGGAGGGTCTTTGCTTGAATAAAAATTACAAGGAATCATACAAAACTGAAATATATTATTAATAGTAAATATAGTATATGTATAATATATATTTGTTTAACAGAAAATTTAATAAGAAACTACATTACATTCTAAATATAAGCAAAATTCAATAATTATGTTAAAAGTAATATAGATTACCGATCATTAAGGAAGTTAAGTACCACAAATATTGAAATTCGTCAAAATTTGAAATTATATTAACTTTAAAATACTTCAGATGTGATTAAATCTCAATTTTATTAAATAATTTAAATTCATCGTATTGTACAAAAAAATAAATTATTTTAAATATTTTTACTTTAAAACACGAAATTTAATGTGTATGGTTGGGTGGGTAAGTATGTTAATCATATTTTTGGTAGTTCTGGACTGATGTTCATTTTTCAATGCACATTTTCATTGTCTGAAGTTAGATGACGCTCATTTTTGGCTTGGACTGCTCCCAGTTAGGATATAGAACCAAATGATTAAATTTGAGGAAGTTACATAACAATGAACTGGCAGTGATTTTTTATTTTGCCCAAAGAATGACAGAAATTCGATAAAATTTACGATACAAGAATCTGCTCAAGCCTATTGACAATTTCTCTAATTCCAGAATTATTTTTATCATTTCCAAACCTTTTGTTCAGCAGACTTCTGCTCTAAATAAACGAGAAAGACCACGAATCCCATATACCGCGCTATTAAAAATTCAACGATTCGAAATATTACCGGCGCTCGTAATAAAATTCCACGTTTACATTTTCAACTCGGCTCCTTTCAGCGCCGCGGAGAAGACAAAAAGTCGTATAACCTTTTTTTTACGCGCGGCTCTTCGACAGTGCGCAGTTTAGAGTAATTCGATCCTTCGGACGGGTGAAAAAAGCGAGCGCGCAAAAAAGG
Source organism: Megastigmus dorsalis (assembly GCA_900490025.1). Classification (NCBI taxonomy): domain Eukaryota; kingdom Metazoa; phylum Arthropoda; class Insecta; order Hymenoptera; family Megastigmidae; genus Megastigmus; species Megastigmus dorsalis. The sequence continues at coordinate 8,744 of UELU01138611.1, forward strand.
GAGTGGATAGAGAGAGAGAGAGAGCGAGAGAGAGAGAGAGAGGGGGGGGGAGAGAGAGAGAATCACGCAGTCTGTAGCATTGGTTTGCGGAACGCGCCCCGGGGCAAATTGAATATTTTCATTCTGGCGGAAAAAGGGCTATGACGGGAGGAGGCGAGTAGGCACGGTGCTTTTTTTCGAATGGATAATTTCATCATCGAATCAGCAGCTTAGTAAACTGCTCGTGTTGCACCTATCTCTGCGTATTTCTCACTTTACGTTATATAAATTCTCTTTTCCCTTTTTGAGCAAAAATTTAAAAACGCGTCCCTGAGGATTATTGCAACTTTTTTTCTACGATCAATTCTGCATATCGTTTTATACGTTTCGTAACGTATAAAAATGGAAGTAAAACCGCGGCTAGTATTAAGAGACCAGGTGCTGCCTCACTGATGGCTGAGCTCTCCAGCGGTAACCATGCCTCTTTCATCCTTAGCGAAAAACATAAACTGTTAGGACTCATCACACGCGATATACATAGATACGACTTGCGTAGGCTTAGAATCTACTTTGCCCACTTCATCAATTTTTATTAATAAATTTTTAAATAAAGATATTTATAAAAGTTTTTTAAAATTAAAACAATTTGCCAAGAATTTCAATACGTTTGGCAAACACAGGGCAGGCTCCTCGATAGGATGGTGGAGGGGGCCAGGGCTTATTCTTGTAAGACAATTGCAGATCTGCAAATCAGAAGGGGGTTTCTCTTGTAGAAACACCAGCTTAAATGATGTTATCCTTGCGATTCCTCACTGATCATCGCAGGCAATGGGAGCTGATGGTATACCGTAAAGCGCAAAAGATTTGCTGTTCTGCTGTTTTGCTGGATGCCTCTCGTAGGAGCTAAAAAACAGAATCCAAATTCAGCAGAACTCCTGTGTGAGATACGTGATGGGCTTGAGGTGGGATGATCCCCGCAGAACTGCTCTGGTGTGGCTATGCACTGATACAAGGAAACATTATTCCATGGCTGTACTTATGTACAAAATCGTGTGTATGAATACACCAGACTATCTGCAATGTCACTTCTCTCGAGATATGCCCCTGTAACGGAAGAGATAAAAGAACTTGCGATCCTTTTGATGCGTACCGAGACGGGCAAGCACTCACTTCAGGTCCAATGTGTGCATCTTTGGAACTCCTTGTCCTGCTGAAATTAACTACATTCAATCACTCTGCTGGTTTAAATCGTCAATGAGGCCCCTATTTAGTTTAGATTAACGTATCAATTAATTTTGTAGCGTTTTGATTGAAAGATATCACACTAATTTATGAGAATTTTATTTTGTATTTACAAGCTGCGACTGATATATATATATATTCTTTTTTCTCTATTTAAGAAGAATCCATTCAGGAGCACTAGCAAGGGTAGTATACAAAAACTCTCAGTACCAAGAGTGCGTACTCAAATTGGTATACAATTTTTCTTGGACCAAGGTGTGCAGTTTGGAACTTTCTCCCACATAAGTCCGTTTGAAGTTACTCTTGATTAGTGACTTACACTGCACATTCGGGGTCAGACTTATATGATAAGTTAAATTACTTTTGTCTGTCTATATACCTGCGTATATAATATATAAAAGTGTGTATTTTTGGTATAAGTGCGTTTGAGTTTGTAAATGGGTTGAGTAAATTGTAAAAATTTTAACTCAAGACTGCAAGCAGAGTTTTTTCAACACAATTGCAACACATATTTATTCATCCCATTTACACACACACACACACACACACACACACACACACACACTTTTATGTATTATATAGGAAGGTATATAGACAGACAAAAGTAATTTAACATATAAGTCTGACCCCAAATATGCAGTGTAAGTCACTAATCAAGAGTAACTTCAATCGGACTTGCCGCCTTCAATCTGCACAAGGGTGGTTGATTGTTCAGAGAGTCTGGGAGAAAGTTCCAAAACTGTACACCTTGGACCTTGGTACTAAGAGATTTTGTACACCACCCTTGCTAGTGCTCCTGAATTGGTCCTTCTTATATAGATCGCTCTTTTTTATTATTTTATTTATTAGTATTATTTTTCTTTTTAAGACGCTCTGTGATATTACTTGTTACATTAGAAAATTTTAAGACTGATTAATATACTCGAGACTTTGATATCGTAGAAAAACTGATTGATATGTAATAATGTATTAAGAACAAAAATTACGCTGTATGATGTATGTGAAGCCTGAAATTTTTTCGTAATATACCACAAGTAAACGTATATTTAGTATATTAAACGTATATCTAACAATTTATTTCTCTATCTATCCCTTTTTTTTCGGAAACGATAGATGCAGAGCTGCATTTGCAAATGTAATCAAGGTAGCGAGCTGTTAAGCGAACAATCGCCTTTACCCTTTTTTTATTACCCTCGTAAAAAGTGCGTGTAAGCGCGAGTTTCATACACACGCATTGATTTCTTCGCTGCGGCGACGGGTGGGAGAGCATTTGGTAAATTGTTGCCTCGGTGTGCGTTAAAATAATTATTTTCAGGCTTTAAGAGCTGCACTGATTGCGCTGAAAAAAAGGACAGCTTTAGAGACTGGGTACACGTTTCATAAAAAAAAGGATTATCGTTTTTATATTATTTTAAAAAGAGGTAATAGAGTTAGGAAATTAAAAATGTATATACTGTCTCGCGGAATTAATATTTTCGACAGGAGTCGAACAATAAAGGTTTTTGGTTACTTCGAGAAATGTTAATAAAATTTTACGCTTTGCTAAGGAAACTCCATAATTGGACTGAAAGTGTGCTATGTTTTTAACTTATTTAATTCTTACAATTTCTGAATGGAAAAATTCGCGAATTACCAATAACGACATCGAAATCAGCGCTCACTCGGTATTTAGGTACAGGATCTCGATCTAAAGGCAGTTATTGATTACGTGTGTCCTTCGCGCAAGCACGCAGTCCGATTTCCAAAACTCGTGAACCAGGATGAACGTTAAGAGAGAGGAAGATAGAGAGAAAAAAGGGAGGCATATAAAAGACGCGTGGTTTCTTTTCTAAACTGTATACCGGGAAAGCCTAATCGTCCCTCACTCAAGCGCCGCACACATAGCCAGCAGCGAAAATGGAGCCGCGGCATTTTGCAGCAATTAATGCCGTCCGTCGTAGCGCGAGAAAGATAAAAGCTCCACGCGCAACTCCGCCATTAACGGCGCCGTTCACCTGCACGTCGGCTTTTCATTTTATCTCCTGTTTCTCTCTCTCTCTCACTCTCTCTCTCTCTCTTTCACTCGCTCATTTTTATAATTTTCATTCGCGAGTAAGAGGGTACGAAGGATATAATGCGGTTAGGAGGAGAAGCTGCAGGTGCCTAGGGGGGTTTCTTTGACCGGCGGCGCGGTCTGATACTTAACGAGATATCCGGCTTGTCATGATGTATATACATCCGCAACACGAAATACGCGCTCGAGGATGTAAATGGGAATGCCTGGGAAAAATTCTTTATCCAGGGAGGCGCACGGAGAGTGTGGCGAAGCTTCTGCCAGCTGAGAGAGAGGGAGAGAGAGAGAGAGAGAGGAGAATCTGTTTATTTGAGAAACGGAGATTTTCGAGTTTCTTGCGAGCTTGGGCTTTTCTTATTTTCGCTTCTTTCAGGACGTAGTATGGAATCTTTTCCTGACGGCGGCGTATAAACGTATTTTGAGAATGTAGCGACAGGTTTGACAACACTTGCTATGGGGCTAAATAATTTCTCTCAAATAACGCTTTGAATGCTATTATTTCTAAAGAGTACAGTGACTTGTTGGATCTTAACGAAGCTTGCGATGCTTTTAGGTGATTAAAAAAATATTGGTGATTTTAAAAGTTTAAACATATTGTTGTTATTGGAACATTCTTTAATTGTACTAAGTGAAATATTTTTTAAATATCTTTAAAACAAAGCTTTTTTATGCAGAAAAAAAGTAAAAGTACTTACTTATTTTGAAAGAATGCATATATGAAGTAAAAGTTCAGATGTTTACACATTTAGTTGAGCACTGAAGTATTATAGTTATCTCTGACGTCGTATAGTGCGTAATAATATCTTATAAACATGCCTTTTCGTAAGAAAAATTCATGTCTCAGATAGCATAGGCGATAAATGCTTCAGGTAAAAAAACAAGATTTCACCAAAGTTTCTGCATCGAGACACACAACGATCCGTTGTAACCGCCCTCTGGCATAAAAAAAAATCTGCATCCTCTATCAATTCAAGTTCGCCGGAGCTCGCTCCTCCCTCAGAAAGACGAGAGAGAGAGAGAGAGAGAGAGACGTTTCCAATCAAACACACACACATACACGCATCTCCCGGTAGTTGTCGACATAGTCTCGCGCACCCGTCAATCTCTTTCCTCGTCCGTTTCCCCAGTCGTGATAAGAGAGCGACTCGTAGGGCCGGCCCTATATCCTCCAGCTCCCAAAGAACAAGCGAACTCTGCTTCTCAAAGGCAAGAATGGTGTTTAGCCAAGGTGAAATTTGGATTGCGAAATACCTCGAGTGAGTCTAATAGCAGACGCGATCCTCTCTCTCTCGCTCTCTCACGCAAAGTATCTATACGCACACAGACACACAGGGATAGAGAGAGAGGGAGAGAGAGAGAGTCCTGCGAGAGTCTTGGACGAAAGTTTCGCCTCGAGACACACACAGAGAGAAGTTGGCCTGGCGTGACTGAGCACAGTATCGGCAACAGAAGCGTCGCGAGTTAATCAAGCTTTCATGATGATTGGTCCTACCTTTATACAGACCAAGTCTCGAGTCTAGCCACGCGGGACGATAGCAAGCGTTCAGTGTATGTGCGTGGGGCCGGATGGCTGGGTGTGTGGGTGTGTGGGTGCGAGCTCTGCAAATAGACTATAGCGACCAATGCTAATAGTGCGGGAAGACTCGGTGAGTTTTGCAATTTAATCAGACCCACCGAGAGTCGAGCCTATTTTTTTATCTGACGGGATGCGGAAGCGGCAGCGAACGTATATTGTTTTTCTATCATTTCTCTTTTTGGCCATACATTGCGAATTCAACATAACTATATATGAATCTGTTGGTTAGGACAAGAGACGGTATAACGGCGTTCGAAAGAGTAATGGTTTTTTTTTATACAGCAGGAAGTTTTCATTTTTAAAGTACATTTAAAATACGCTTCATTCACTGCGCAAGCGGATTCCGACCACCCTATCAATCCCGCAATAAATCAACGAAACATCAGCTTTCACGCCGCACTCGTTGTGTTGTAATTCGAAATGCACGCGCACATATGGAAAACCCCTCGCGCCCTTTCATTCAATATTTATCCCGATAGTCCAGCATTTACTTTGCGCGCATCAATCAAAACAAAATGGTTCTGCCCCCTTCCCCCAAAAACAGACAAAAATTGCAGTGCACCAAAAAAAGGTAACTCCCTGATATTTCATCATAAACTGTCAGGAATTGTCATACAAATAATCTCAACACAGTTGGTAAGCACATGGAAGTGTGCGGCTGCTGCAAAACTCCATGAATTTCTCGACATTGCACACACACACACACACCGAAATACTTCTGCATATAGTGTCCAATCCCTCAATCTCTTTTAGAAAAATTACATTCGCACATATTAAAACTCTACTGTTTAAAAAAACGAGAATAAAGGAAAATAAAAAGAGTGAAAGAGAGAGAGAAAGAGGGCACTGACTCACATACATGCAGATACCTATATATATATACATATATATAGGTAAGCGCGAGAGCAGTCAAATCGACCGCGCGCGCATACATCTCTCGTCTAGCCGGATTAATTTGTCGCCAACGACTCTTTCCCGTCTTTCCAATTCGTCCAGCGACGTTCGTCATTAAAATATGCATCGGGAAAAAAACCTGCCGAGCGTCTGCATGAAACACGGGAGCGCTGTTGCTTTTTTTATTCTTTCTTTCTTTTTTTTTATTAATGTCCGTCAGCGTATACGCGCGCGCTCCGCCACGTGATTTATGCACTGATTTTTTACGCGCTCGGGAATCGAAAATCTTTCGACGAAAGGCCGCAGCTCGGGTATATATATATATATATGCCGCGACAAGTTCTTGTTTTACCTTCCGTTCGAAAGGAATTGGGTACAAGTGGATGTGGAGGAAAAAAATCTATTGTACGTGGAGATTTCATCACGTCGATATAATTTCGTGTACGAATATATATTTTTGTAATTTTGATAAGCCGAGGGCGATCTTCAGTTTCATTCTTCTAAATGGGTATTATTTCTATAATTTTTCTTTTAAATAGAAACACAATGTATAAATTATATTATGTATGATCTATGCTATTTATTTACATAGTATTTTAACTCATGATAGTTTTTAAGGCAACTCTAAGTTGGACTACAAGCATATTTTGACCACGGACCAAATAAACTTGATAGATTTAATGTAAAAGTGGTTAGTAATTCCGATAATATATTTATGTTGCTGAATTACTCTATACTTTTTTTTATCAATGAAACTATGAAAATATTTTAAAAATCAAATTAATTCTTACCATACCCTCATTTTATGATTGCACTAATAATGCAGTGAACCCAGTCAACTTACCTGAAACATACAAACATAAAAACCCATTATTTTATGGAAAATTTCTGTGCGCCAAAGCATCAATACAATATTCGATCCAGCCTCGTAAAAAACAGCGGCACGCAATGAACAGTTAACATTTTTCGCGAATGAATTTTGCGCCTCTTAAATTTACTGCCAGTAAAAACCTTCAAATATGAACATGCATTTATGCGTTAAAATTATGATTTTTTAATAATGTCCTCCGTACAGCAGACAGACGAGTGACTGAAATATTTACTTTTGATCTTTTTTTTAAAACACGAAGCTCGTTGACTCTTTCAACTGTGACCAAATAAATTATAAATTAAAAAAAGAAATAAATTCAATAATTTCCACAGACTATACCTAAATAAGCAACATTTATCGAATATTATATTCTTAACACACAACGACCCTAAATTGAGGCATATTCTTCTTAGAACAACAATCAATTATACAATATTTCGTAAAATTCTTATCGGTACAAAGCTAAATGCTTTAAATATTTTATTATTCTCAAGCAACACGACCACTCAATCAATATATAAGGTCTCCTGCGATTGCGCACCAAAGATGCATCGGTCAGAAATACACTCCGCGGACTCGAACCAATAAAAACCCTGTGCCTCCGCGCGTTCGTTGAACTTTGCACTCTCCAAAAATATACTCTATTGCCGTATATATGTACACACCTGAACCGAGAAGAAAAACGTCAGAATCATGAAAAAATTCGAGTGAAATAAAGAGGCCAGTTCCACCCTAAAAGCATTGGATAATAAATAAAGCCATTGATACCCATCTTGGAGAGATATCAATCGATGTGTGCCTATATACCTTGATATAGAAATCGATCGATATTTCTCTCTCTGTGTGTATAAGAGAGTCTCTCCTCTTAAGGAACGAACTCGGCCATAGCTTTTGCTATAGGAATAAACGACGCAAGACAGGCCACTTTAATTCCGCGATAAACCATTTATCCCCCGGAAGAAAATAACTTTGTGAAGGAGCGAAAGAAAAGGAGGTAGAGCGAAATTGATTTGCTTCACTTTTCGCTTATACCCTTCCTCGTAGATGTCCTAACATATATTATTGGACTTTATTTGATTATAATCATTCTGTTTACCACTAATTATTATTAGCTCTTCCCGAAAAAAGTAACATCTTTTTCACAATAATACTGTTTTATTTTCGGGTATAACTATTGCAACTTTGTTATAACAATTCCTTTTATATAGGGCTTGCTCTAATTGCTTATTGTCATCGATTCCTGCGATCATAACAAACAAAAAAGAAGGAATAACTTTATCGTTCATAATTCAAACAGGACTCGAAACAACCTGTAGTAATTTTAAATCCATCCGGAAGCGTAAAGAAGGCAATGGTAGAAAGAGAGAGCGAGAGCGTATAGATGGAGACAAAAAAAAGGAAGCGTAGGAAAGGAGAGAGAGAGAGAGAGAGAGAGAGAGAGAGAGAGAGAGCAAGAATTTCTGCGGTCGTTTCGCCAAGCCGGAGAGTAGAAACTATTAAATTGCTTCCACCGCCGCGTCTTCTCCAGGCTTTATTCGAGAGATTTCAATTGTCCGCTACTCTCGTGTCTTATTCGTCATATCGACGAGTCGAGAAAAGAGAAGGAGAGAGGAAGAGAGAGCGAGTCGTCTTTTCGAGGGATGCTCGGATTGTCATCAATTTCGCGCCGGGATTCATTTAACTCGGCCTCGGATTGAGCTGATTAATCGTAGTTTTGATTTCCGGATAAACGTCTGATTGTCTAAATGAGATTATTGGCCAATGGGATTTCGATGCTCGTTGAGATCTTCCGTATATTTTTAGAATGTGTGTATATTCAACCGGGATTAGTTTGAATTTATGCTTGATTATGACACATCGTTTTGAATATTTTTTTTATTTTTATACAGAAACCATTTGTCTTGATCGTCACGTTTTAAAGCTTGCAATATTTAAAAAAATGTGCAGTGAGACATACAAGGAAATTTCTGTAAAAGCTTGTTTTAAAGTCGTTTGAATATTTTTTTAAATGCTCTATGCAATTTTTTGAAATATAATATACGTTTATCTATCTTGCATTTCCGTCAAAATCTGGAAATATTCGAATAAATGGTAGATATTATCTAAAGTTTGTCATGTAAAAATAAAAAAAATCATTGACAAATTTTGTATCGAGCTCTTAAATGTTTCATATATCTTTTTTTCAAAATATATTTTTGATAATAAATATTTACAAGAAGAATTTATTTTTTATTAATGATTTTTGTTTACTCACAAACTTAAAGTAGTCAATAATGAAATATTAATCATTCGATATATAGTTTTAATATTTTACATCAACAGTTTTCTTTGTTAAAGTAAATATAAGTAAAATATTAGTAGTACATAGTAATGTTGCCATTCTGAAAAACATAATTTATCTTGTGATAGTAAAATTTTCTAGAACCTACACTGGAAACCTATATAACCAAGTATTTTCATGGCATTTTAAGATATCGTTGGTAAGAAATAATAGTCACAAAAACGCAACATAATTTAATTCAGATTTTAAGCTACTATTTACTAAAAATAAATATCACTTCGCTTTTTCACGGTTGAAATTTATCGAGCGAACCGAAAGGGGTATATAAAAGCTCTAAAACTAAAGTAAAATTAGCAGAAATGAAAACGAATAGTGTGGAAAAAAAGGTGAAAGAAAAGGAAATGCTGCAAAAAGAACAGAGGAGAGAGAGCGCAGCGATATCATATAACTTCTAATGAAACAAAAATTACCTAGAGATAAAAATATTCAGCGCAAGACGAGTGGAGCAATAATTTTTATTCGAAAATGACTTTTATGCTACAATTCGAGGTTTTATAATTTTGGGCTCATCTCAAACACATTGCATTTTAATTAAAACTTCAAAATACGTTTTACTCTAATAATTTTAATGTAAATTTGCAGTGCCAGTATTTCGAATGCAATGCAAAATGTACTGTAAGTACATATTTCTTATGTACATATTAAACATATACATCTATGTGATATATTACATCCATATTATGACTTTCGTCTTTATCATAAAATTTTTTTATTTATAGATTAAATATTGAACTGGTAATTGCATTTATAGATGAATCCAGCTTGTTAATCAAAATATTCTAGCAAATATTTGACATCGCCAGTTCATGATAACCTACGTACAATTAAGAATTTGAGACTCTGGGGTGGACAAGAGAATTTTCATACATTGAACGTAAATTTTTTTATGTTCTCATTCGTTGTAATAAATGGATGAGAACATTATTAAAAATTTTCACTTTGTTTTAAGTTAACCGCAAAATACACAAGTTTAGTGTACTTTTCACGCAGTTTTTTTTTTGTGAAATTTATAACATAGAATACACAAAGAAACATAATAGTTGCATGAATAATATGGACATTACCTCTAAAAAAAATGATAAATGAAAACGTGTGTAACTCTTGATTCCATATATGAATCGCAAATCTTTACCTCGCGCGTATCAACGCAATCGAACGAAAAATGGTAAAGCTATAATATAACGAAATGTTCACAAAAAAGTTTTCATATCCACAAGATATAGCATGAGTAAAGAGGCAAGTCGAAGTATGCACCAGGCAAGGACGGACGGGAGGAGGGAGTTTCTAACAGAGAGGCTCATTCTTTATACACCGTCAAAGTAAGCCCGGATCAGTTATGCTCCTTTACGTCGGAGCTGTCTACCGGAGCTAACGGAGCGGCGAATTAATTAAACTTCTATTTACGATATTGATGAATCAGCAGGCCGCATATATTTTCGAGCCCGCAGGAGAGAAGAGAGAAAGAGACAGAGTCAGAGAAAGAGAGCAATGTAATGCCGAGGCGCGCCGTAATAAATCCGGAAAAATTGCTGTTCCAAACTTGGCGGTTGCGTATACATTATATATATATATATATATATATGTATAAAATAGGTAGAAAATACGGACTCGTTAATTTCAATTTCGATTTGCCCAACTGATAGCGACCCTTCCACGACTTATTGCCGAGAGAAATTAATTGATATATAGAAAACAGCGACACAGCTTCGATATAGCTTTTTGTTTTCCGGCCGTGCACATGTTGCTTTCATACCATAGGCGAAACCTTTAGATAACTAGTGCTTTATCCTTGCTTCAAAACAATAAGAATAATTCGTTGAGGTTGTGCAGAAATCTGAAATACGTCGATTTTATAATAGAAATATCGGTCATGCCGGACAAAACTCAACTGTTACTACTTATGCGAAACTATTTTCTTTATATTTGTTCAATACGAAGCTATACTTATTATTGCTATGTTATATATGTGAATATTTAATTTGCACACACCATCGTAATTAAAAAGTAAATTTAACCCTTGTATTGTAAATAATAAAGCGGACAATATAATATTTGAAGCAACAAATATTTTTGGTGTATCATATTTCAAAGTGTGAACTGCAATTGGATAATAACATAATACATTAAATGTACATATACTCATAAAGCTAAATTTAAAATGTAATTCATATTAATAACAGCTGAATCAGCCCGCGTTCGGTAAAAGATTTTACATGTAAAATCCGCACAGCTACGAAATAAACTTGCCGACAGGCCTTTCGAAGCTTAAATTATTGCAAATTGTATCGATAAATTTGGTTCGCGCGGCGGAGTTAATTATTAATTCGATATGTTAATTTGATTAATACCCACTTTATCCCTACCCGCACCTCTCACGCGACTGAATTCGAATATTTAAATTTTCGAGGAGCTGCTGCACTCACGTCGAATGTTTATAACAACTAACATGTGTCTAAACGGCTATGGCAAGCCTTCAAGACCAAACTCACAATGAGTAAAGTGGATATCGGTTATGCTATTTACTACTCTTTGTACCCGTGAACAATGTAATTAAGTTATTAATTGGAAATTTCTCAAAGAGAACGACGAAGACATTATATATCACTGCTTTTTGATCGAAGAGAGCCTTCAGGATCACGAAAAACGATATAAATTAATGTTGCAAGGAAATAAAAATATTTGTCCATTGTAAAATTCAATTATAATTTGACACTTGATATATTTCATTTCCAGTTTTAATAAAGTAGCGCGTCGTTTGATGGGTACATGCGTAAACTTTATAGTACGATATAAACAAAGTCTCACACACACACACACACACACACACACACACACACACACATACATACAGGGAGCGAATATGTACATATTATACATTTTATTTTGTGAGTAGAAAATTCATAGTGGGACATAAAGCGGCATAAATTACGATTAATAATGTACAATTAATTCAACGTTAAGCGGCAAATAAAAGCTTGAAACGTGTAAGTGGAAAAAATCTCGGTGACCCAGTGACCTGAAAAAGCCCCCCTCCTCGTTGAAAACTACACCGCAAAGTATATGGATATAATACACACAAAAGGCACATTTACACGAGTGTAGAAATGGAATGAAAGCGATTATCACTCACTTCCGGCGCGTCATTTTCCCGGCACGCAATTTCCAGTTATATTGCGCGCAGAGCTTCCTTTTTCCATTCATATTAAAATTTGTTGCGCCTCTCCTCAGAGCGGAGGCTCGAAAATTTCCGGCTAGCGTCATTTTTACCTTCACCATGGCAAACTGCCGAGTAATTCGTCGCCGAGTAATGCATATCGTATAACTCGCAAAGATGTCGACCCTATTCACCTTGTTATTTAGTAAGTTTTGCGCTGTTTATCAGGTGGTTAATTGGCCACTTAATAATTTGCGCTTATAGGAGTGTCCGAAAATAATTTCGCAGTTTTACAGTGACTGTATATATTGAAAACATGTTTTCATCATTCAAGCTTTTTAACTCTATCCTCCATTCATTTTAGTATCTCGAAATTTTTGAAGCGGATGAAAATATCTTAAAAAGTCGATTGTTTTCATTGTAACTACAAGATTTTAACAATTTTTATCATATAAATACCAACTATTACAAGATTTTATATTCGTCAATGAAAAAATAAAACTAGATTAAATTTATAATATATTATCTTCTTTTATTAATTATTAATCATGATAAGTAAAAGTTTATTACTGATGTAACTCTGCAGCTATTCGAAGAAGTGCTTCTTATTCGTTTAACTATACTCTTACGTTCTTTATGCGATTTTTATATAACTCATAACTTTTTATCATTTTCACATTTACATTATGATGATATAAGTAATTTTCATGCACAAGGTAAGACAGAAAAATTTCATATTAGAATTTATTCATAATGAGTCAATCGATAGAGACAGAGTATTTACTTAAATGAAACTAAATTTCTAAAATATAAGTGATCTTGTTACATTTTATCCGATATTGACGTATTAATGTCAAAACAACATTGAGACAACCATGAAACTATTTTAGAAGCCAAACAATCGGTTGACCAGCACTTATCCAGTATTGGACCGCTATTCCAGTAATTCCTACCCTATAAAATTAACAACATAAATGCATCTGTCACTTGCTTCATCCAGAGCCAATAGAAAAAGTATAATCGAGAAACATCGGGTCATGAAAGAATATAGCCAAAGAAGGTCAGTCTTGTGCATTACTATGCGATGAGCCGCGCGCCGTGAGAAACTGGGTTGAGAAAAAAAAGCAAACAAGCCGGTGCGCCTCGCATCCACAAGCGAGAGAGAGAGTGAGAGAGAGAAGAAGATAAAGGGATAAGTTTTCTTTTCTGAAGGAGAGATGTTTAGCGCGGGGGACTCGCGCAGCTATCCTCTTACAGACCGACCGACTTATCGCGCTCCAAGAAATACAATGAATAACGAATTAGCGCGATTTGCTAGAGCGCAGCTGCACAGAACAAAGTTAGGCGCGTTTTGTTGCAGCGTAATCGGTCCTGCTCTTTCATTCCTCCCGACTACTTACTTACCCAACAGTGCAGCTCCTCGATATATATTTATTCGAAAGAGCTTAACTGCTTTTTTTCCCTCATTTCTCACTCGCGGAAAACAAATTGACGCGGCTGCGTTAATTTTAGCACTCTGCGGGTTGTATAAACGAGAATTTGTTTCGGCTACAATATTAAGGTTCTGAAATTCAAGTATAATGCACTGATAAGAGATAAATAAAAACAGATATTCAAGAAAGAAATGAAATGACTGCTGCTTAAGTAAATGATTTCCATTCAAATTATATTGTCATGGTGCCGGTTTTCAAACACTCAAGCAGACGACATCATAAGTAAAAATTATATCATTTGATTCTAGACAAAATATTTATTTATGGCTACAATCAATATAATATCTGATTATCATACATTCTGCTGCTATTATTTGATTCTAGTACTGCAGTTTAAAAATGTTTATAAATGATCGGTATTTTATCATCAAAATGTATTGCCATGCAGATGGAAAAGAAAAAGCTTACAAAAAGATTAAACGTTTAATAAAAGTGAAATAAGCGCGATATATTTGCTATTTGTTTTATAAAGGCTGCTTGTAGGATTCGAATTAGGTCAGCGAACGATGATTGCCACACGGCCATCAGGATGATTATTGCTGATATTTTGTCGTTTCACTTCTAATTAGTGTCAACGCTGTAATCGTTGTCGGACACGTGCTTCTGGATAAGCGACGACAGATGAAACATATATATGTTTAAATTATTCTGTTTGAAAACTGGATATTCGCAATTTCCTCAAAAAAACTCGCGCCAGTACGAATCTTATGTGTTTTAAGAGTTAAGCGAACAATTTTATTATAAAAATGGCAGATACATATAAACTGCTTATTAATTAACGTCTTTAAAAAACAAATAAAACGGAACAAAAGGCTTTTTCGGGAGCTCGCATTTATACTTGGGATCCTGGCGAACGATCAATTAGGATTTTCGCCAATTAAACCAAAAATAACAAGAGTAGTTCGCTGTCGATTAAAAACGGGGCCGGAATAAACGTCCCCAGCAAGTGAGATATAATTCCCCAGGAACAAAAGTCATTGTCGTTCACGAGTCATGACATTGTACTATTTTGTCGGATACTATAATTCACCGAGTTCCCAATGATTTTACTCCCTTCGATTAAAAAAGCAAAACAAAGCAAAGCAATCTTGTCCCCTTCGCGCTCTTATTCGAGAGTTATTTTTTCACACTGCGGAACTTTCGCCGAGTCACTGGTATTTTGAACGCACGTGCACATGAAATTTTTTATTTGAATTATAAAAGGGGCTACAATACATTCAAGTCTGCTTTATGCGCCATCTCAAGGATTTTATTTCTCTATATCGCGTAATTCGTACTTGAAATTATTATAATCAATCTATGTGTGTAATAGTAGAAAATAGTTTATAAGTTGGAAATAATAAACATAACTGATGTACAAAGAATAGGTATAATTACTTTCTTTTTTCTTACTAAAGAAAAAGGTAAAATAATCGTGTACTTCTTACGGTCTGAAATCAGACGTGATTTAACGCGCGGATTTTATCAGTCTCGTCCTAAGTCATTAACGTTAGCAAGTCGTAAAGCTGCATCGCAATATTAAATTTTTAATTTTTCAAATTTACATAATCAAATGGTCTAATCAGGGAGCGAATCTTCGTTTCATTCCGCAGACGCAATTTCGGATAACAAAATGAGCTAGACAGTAAAACCATTCATTTTTATTTCCTTTAAGAATATACGTGATTCCTACTTCCTTCTGAAAGAAGCTTTTGGATAATGAAAAACAAAGTTTCGAGATAACATTACAAAAGTATGTTTTAGACACCCAAAATAAAAATACTATATTTTCAAAAAAATGTATACACGCGCGTCTATCATTTCAAGTCAATTTAAATGGAGTAAATAAAGATGATATATTTTCTATTTATTTGTATTTATAATAATGTAAAAATATTAAATATAGAGTACTAATATAAATATATTTACAGTTAATATTTTACAATCGTAAGAATAATATACAGAAACGTTAAACAACGAAACCTGAACAATTCAAATCGTAAACTCTTAATCAAAATTTATAAGTTTATTAACTTTACACGCAGCAATCGATATTTTCCAGTATTAAATTGAAAGCTTGAATATAGCTCATATCAATTACTATAAAATATTTAAAATTTATCGCAATTGTATGCAATAAGTGTTTGGAAACTACGTACAGACTAGTAAAATAATTTTATTATTGTACAGTACGTATATTTATAGGGTTCATTTCGATGTTTAATTACTTTGTAGATAATTCCCACTTTGAAGAGGAAACGAGAGAGATAATTCATAGTCAAAAATCGACTTTCACGCATACATTATAGAATATTGTACATTTATTTGATACGCCAAATAACTTCGTATGTTATAATTTGAAAATGACTGTATTTTATTTCACGAAATTAGAAATTTGAAAAATAAAGATATTACGTACCATTGTTTGCACATGGAAAAAAAATTAAGCAAAATAGTCGAAAAAGCGTAAGTAACGTATAGCAAACCACTATCGCAACGCATAACTCGAACTTTCCGTCAAAGCATGACCACCGCCGAAAATCTCACTGGTACCAGCTATACATATAAACCAACATTGACAAGCAATCAGGCATAATCGGGCTCTTGCAGCTGCCAAAATCACTTCCAAAAAATCTGCATCACACGCGTGCGGTCAACAAATTTTCACGCCCAAGGCAACTTCCGCACACGAGCCGTGCCATGAGGTTGGAAAACCAGATGCAGCCCCGCGCCATGATCACCGTGGACGCGTTATATCGCGCCTATATATCTACGGCTAATTTACTTTCCGCGTCGCGCGAACGCCAATCTCGCTCCCCACACGGCTTATCGTACAAGCTACGCCCTCGCTTTGTTTTCCCGATTTCCCCTCTGGTTTTTTTTGGCTCGCGGTCCGTGTTTTCGGTGCATTTTCTTTCCCAAAGCGCAGCAACGGTATTTTCTGTTGTGCCGTACTTTGGTCTGAGATGTTTTGAGTTTTACAAAGCAAAAGTGGAATATAGATTGGATTGGAAGGTATGAAGTAATTTTTTTGATCTGCTTTGTTTACTTTAGTAGTTGGTACACGAAAATTACTAGCCTTAGAGAGTAATCAATATAAATCCGCATCAACACGTAATACGTATAAATGAAAATATCTGCAATAACGTAAATAGAACATTGAATTATGAAAATTCGAATTACGCCGAGATTACGCATCAGTCGAGAGAAAGATTTACGATATTTGCCATTCAAATTGAAAATATAACCTCCGAAATTAACGATCATTAACAGGGCAAAAATTTATCGATAGCATGGGGCAGAAGAGAGCGCGTGCGAGAGAGAGAGAGAGAGAGAGAGAGGAACGCGAACGATACAGCGGCATAAATTCAAAATTAAAACTGCGCGCGGGTGCACGTAGGTATACATCAAAAATCACATTAACAAAACGATAAATTTCATTCGGAAATACGCGGCGTAAACAAACAAAGCGAGAAAAAGAGGATGGAAGAAAAAAAGGAGTGAGAGAGAGAGAGAGAGAGAGAGAAAGAGCGGAAAAAGTAAAGTACCTCTGGCGTAACGAGAGGTGGCACGTATCTGGGCGGGAGCCGTCACGCGGACGGTACGGATAAGCGCAAAAGTGAGAGGGAGAGAGAGAGAGAGAGAGAGAGAAGGGAGAGGTACACGAGTCCGAGGGACTTTACGACTCGCGGGGAGCGTTAATGACTTTTGACGAGGATTTCTCAAGCCACGCTGATGCCACAGCAACAGCAGCAGCAGCGCCACGTGCTTATATATTTTGGCCCCGGCCTTTTTAATCTCCGGGGGCATCGCTGCGGCCGCGCTGCTTGCCCTAAAGCGTCGGCATCTGGATGAAGCTGCCGATGCGATATTACGCCGTGATATTATAGCCGCGGCTGTGAACGTTGAGCACGGGATTTACCTCTGCTGTTTTTACCTTTAATGCTGGATTCGGTGATTGGATGTACGTGACCACGGCGCGTAATTGCATTAAATATCATTTGACCAGACGACCTTACATTAATTAATTAATATACATGCCGTTGTGATGAAATTTTTAACAGCTGTATTATTTCATTTTGTACGATGATTGTCGTAACGGAGCTGTTCCGAATTAATTTACTTGTATATAAATCATCGCATTACAACTATTGGCATCTTGCAGAATCTTTGATGAAATTGGTTTTGATAAAAAAATGTTTGAGAATTACTCTATACTCTATTGATCTGTCAGTATATTTCAGCTCGATAAACTGCACAAATAAAAATTCATTTGTTCAAATTCATAATGATTTCATTCTCGCTCTAACGAAACTATCAAAATTTCTTCATGTATAAATCAGCTCTTCTTTTACAATAATGGAATGAAAATCACCCATGCGTCTGGCTAACCCGTAGTGTCAACTTTTATTTGATATTGTGCCAACATTGATTTAAGAATAAACCAATACGACTATCAAACGAATCCCCCACGATATAGGAAAACAAAGTGACGCGCTCGCGAGTGCGATGTTTCAATATTTTGAGTTGGGACTAGGTATAGAGGGAAGCTCTTGAAAATTATTGACGACATGAAAAAAATTGAAAAAAAAGGTCAAACAGAGCTGACCGACGAGTCCACCGAGCGCGATAGTTCATTAGTATTCATACAGATCGTTAATCCTCAAATTCGAAAAAAGAAGAGAGAGACAGAGAGAGAGAGTGAGAGAGAGGGAGAAAAAAAGATTAACCCAGTATAATCGACGGGCAAGGCTTGGCAGTCCGAGACCCGTCTGTGTCAGTTATTCAAGCGAAAGCATTATTCCCCCCCCCCCTCTCACATGCATGCATACATGAATCCGCACGCCCCTACTCCCCGGGGTTTGCTCAGCATTTTACAACCTCTCGCAGTAGTGTGCCTGTACTGTGGCAGAGGCAGACAGAGGCAGGAGTGTGTGGAGAGGAGGTTACCTGGCCAGAGTATAGGCGAGCATATCCGCAAATATTTGCACGCGTCTGCCTCGACGCGCAGTTTTTACTCCGGGGTGTGCAGCGGCAGCGCGAGCAAAAAGTAAACGCACTTAATTGCGTAATTTTTAGCGTTTTTACGAATGTACGAGCTGTATATGTATGTATGTGTACAATCGCTTCCAGCACAGTGCGTGAAATTATTTTTGCTCCCGTGGATTCCAAGAAAAAGTAAGAATAGCAAATGTGCTTTTTGCAACAATTGCGCTGCTGGGCTTTTTTTCATTTATAGGGTACATACGAAAGCGCGTAAAAATGGATGACAATTGTTATCGGAAACGAGATTCTGGGGAAGAAGTGTATCCTATCGTGATAAACGCGGTAGGTAGTCTGCGATTGTTTTGCCGCGAGTTTCACGATTTTTACACTAGAGAGTTATTATGCACTGCGTCATTGACAAAATACCTTCTATGAATTGTATGTTCTTGGTAAGAATTGGAGTAATTTTGTTTAAAAGAAACTTTGGAATGAAAAATCTGAAATAAATGTAAAACTACATACTATAGGTCTACAATCTATAGGTACAGCATTAATTCTATTTTGCTTCAAGCAATTAAAGATGATTATTAGTTACTTAAGTTGTTAATGAATGCTTGTCAAAGATATATTATTAGATATATTGCTTAATTTTCATGGAGCAAATTCAATTTTTTCATGACCGCAATGAAAATTATTTGAGTAATATGGCAGTAGGTCTGAATGCAGCAGAAATGTACATTTTCCAGTCCGTAGTATTTCAAGCGTAAATTAAGTGAGACTAACTTTTGTTAACTGTGAACGGTGTAACGGGTTGTGAAGCGACGCATTTCCGCAACTTGTTTATACTTCGCGGGGGTAATATCTACTCAGTCATTCAATTATTTTTTCCTGACTAATTATATAAACTTATTTTTGTAGTTTTTGCGATTCAAAAATGAGACTCGTTCGCTCGTAGTCGAATATGTTTAATACTCCTGTTTATTTACGATTTATTTGCTATTTTCACGACTTTGTCCATGCATTAAACTCAAAACCGACACCTTAGAGACTTACATCATCGTATGAGCTTTGTCAGTTTAAAAAAAATTAGCTTTATAAACCTTGAAGAAACTGAAATATACGTTGTTAAAAATTGAAAATTAACATGGATCTATACACGTTTTTTGCCAATTGAAACCAAATATTGGAAAATATATACAAAAAAAGAAATATTATAAAATTAATGGAGTGAAAGTTACATATCTATTAATTAGCACGTAAAATCAGTAGATATTCCCCAGGACTAGTCAGGCAGCTACATATAGGATCGTTCTACTGTATTCCGTTGGCAGTACATTTATGCAAAAATCGCTTTGCAAATGTGCTAATTGAGACAAAATCTGTATTTTTATATTGTACAAACAGCGCATCGGTTGAGGCAAGCATACTTACTCATAATGGCCCTCAAGTAAAGTATATATCGAAACCACGATCCTGTATACACACAAATGTTGGCGCGCTTAAGCCTTCCGCGCCTCCACCAGTCACGAAACACAAAAGGCGCAACAACAAAGAGCGATAGCCAACGGCTGCATCCTCTTTAAAGATCACTCGAGTACTCCGTAATTTTGACCGACAAGACTAAAATAGACGAAGAGAGATCACAGAGAGACATACCGAGAGAGAGAGAGAGAGAGAGAGAGAGAGAGAGAGAGAGAGAGAGAGAGAGTGAAAGAGGGAGGGAGAAGGTGAGAGAAATCGGGGCGGCAGGCACTTAGGCACAGCTCGGGCTGCACGCGCTGTGAGGCCGCGCTCTGCACGTGATCGGAATCGCGAGCGCGAGAAACATGCAGCCGAGGGGAATCACCTTTAAAACATCTCTCGCGCCCCCACCGCGCCTTTTCTTTGAGCCGCTTCTCGAATTCAACCGGTGTATTTGTAAATCAGGTGAGGGACTTTGCGTTCTCTCTCTTTCGCTCTCTCTCTCTCTCTCTCTCTCTCTCGCTCCCTCTCACTATGGCTCGGGCGCGCGATTGGAACGCGATTTTCGACGCCCGAGTTGGGCGTTTCTTCTTTGATTTTGGCGAGGATGACGAGCGGCTGTCGTGAAATCGAAATCACCAGCAGGGAATGTCTTTCTCTTTTTCTCCTGGATATATATATACAAGGTTTTATATGATTTTTCCGCGTTATTTTAGAGAAGTGCGTCGCGCAGAGGGAATTAGAATTTAAAGTTTTATATGTTCTCTTTAGACGCGCGAAAAGGTGAGAAATTCTTGGGTGTATAAGTTATATATAGAAGGGGAAAATGTGCGATGTCAAGTAATAATTCAGTAAGGACCTTTTATTTTCCCAGATTTAAGTAGCTTATATACGGCGGTGGCTTCGTTAGACCTTTAATCTTATTGATTTTCAATATTAAATGGGGGAGTATAGTAAAAAGTGAGCATATTGTAGAAAGAACGGTTTGAAATTTTAATGGTCCCGAGACAGTTTGAGCTAGGGTAGTATTCCATTAAAATTGACCTGGAAAGTTGAAATAATGAAAATAACTTTAATAAACGCTTTCGCCCTCCGCCGCCGCGTAAGCGCGCGCGCCTGAACTAACGGACTGCTGTAAAAATAGAGAGTCTCTTTTGCAGTATATACAAATAAAAGACTAGTGGACCCGGACAAACTAAATATTAGAAAAATCAATTCCGCGCGGCGTGTGTGGATACAAAGCTTTTAACAACTAAATCCTAGTTCATAACAATGTGTATACTCTTATCTGCGACGACGTACGGTGTACAGTTTTGCTTGGTATCTTTTTTTTTTCCTTTTTTTTAAGCTGCGAAACTTGGCAGCAGCTCCGTAAAAGGACCTCTGAGCGAAAATATCAAATATTTACATGTGCTGGGCAAACTATATCTGAACGTTACTTGGCATTTGAACTCACTTTGAAAACGTTAACTTTTCTTCACTTCTTGCATCGATATACGTAATATTACGCAAAATGTGACACATTGCGTTCTTTCTGAATTTTCATGAAATGCTTTTAAAATTACAAAGTCGGTTAAGAAAGAATAATTTAACTTACGAAAATAATACCTTACCATATGGCGTAAGAAAACCTAATCTAAACGGTACAGACCTAGAGAAAAACTAAACCTAAAAACATAATAATTTAATTTTTACTATAATAATTATCACCTTTCCAGCTGCTCAGTACTCCGATTAAATTTCCACTGTAAATGCCAATCGGTTCTCATCTCCAACTCGCAATCGATCCATCTAAAATGGCCATACCTGTGGGCTGACAGAGCAGGCGAAATAAATAATGTCGCGCGCTCGGCGCACACAAAGCCGCATATCTAAACAAAAACCGCAACGAAAATATCGACGCCAGCGATCAACGATGTGTGCAGGCAGTATAGGGAAGAGGAGGAGCAGGGAGGAGGGCATAAGCTGGTGCGCGTCGACGCGGAATTAAAGTCAACTCTCGTATTTTCCGCCCTTAAACGCCAAACTCCCAGCGCATATACATACGCGAACGCGTGCGCGCAAACAGACGTACACGCACAATGGATTCACTGGGTTCCAGGCATGGGGCGCACGAAAGCAAGAGGGAGAGAGAGAGAGAGAGAGAGAGAGAGAGAGAGAGAGTCGGAAGAGTTCTAGCGCACGAGCAGCAGCTCGCACGTTAATTCGCATTAACGGTAAGCGTGATCCGAAATAATTCGAATCGAGTTTGCTCCAGCTGTTTCGGGTCCCGCGCGATGTCGGCGCATAAATTTCGGATCGTGCCTCTACCGCTGCTGTAGCTGCCCGCCACTAAAAGAAGCGGGGGATATTATGAGAGAGTGAGATAGAGATGGATGCCCCAATTGTATACCCGCCCGCTGTGTGTTTTGATTGTCTCTTATGTGTGCGCGCGCGCGTGCTGTGAGGAATTCACAAAGCGCGACACTTTTCCGCTCGGATTGATCGAACGATGCAGCGAACTACGGCTTTACTTTCGCGATGCATGTTCTGCAGGATCATTTTTCTCTGAGCTGTCTTGTCTTTTACTATTTTGCATTTCCAAATCCGAATTTTGCAGTTCCGCTAAGCGAGAAGAATAAGTTCTGTAAAGTTTTTTGTTCGCAGATGCTATAAGCATAGTTAATTTGCATTAAAATTTGAGAAGCTTGGTGGGTCTTCGAAATAGAGGGACTATGTAGCAGCTGTTGATAACAAATTAAAATTACTTTTGTATCGACCTTCCACGAAATATCAAAAAGGGCGTAAAGAAAGGAATTTGGAAGGAGGAAGAAGAAATTTGTCGGACACCATAGCAAGCTGCGCAGCGAGAAACGAAACAAAGGTGGAAAAGCCAAACGTTGGAGCGATCGGTGTGCTCCAGGTGGAGGAGCGGACACGTCCTGGCGGCTTGTCAAACATCTCAAAACAAACGCGGTAAACAAGAAAATTTTGCGCACGAGCGACGCGGCCTGCAGTTGGAGATCGATCCTATGCATACATGTATAGGCCCGCGCGCGTGTATAGCTACTGCACCGGTCCCTCGCGCGAAATCGTCCGTGAGAATTGCGATGACAAGCCAGACTTCTCCATATATACCCACCTATACCTCCTTAGTGCTTTTTCTTTTCTACTCTTCAAACTTGTGCTTTTTTTTTCTTCTTTGCTGTTACGATAAATTCTGTGTTATTCTTTGTTCATCTATGCTATTAGTTTCCAATAGCTGGCGTTTTTATTGAAGACCGATAATACATAGAGTTATTTGAAAACTTTGATGAATTTCAACAGATGATTTTCCTTAACTATGATTACTATGCATTAGGTTTTAATTGTGTATCTAGATATTAAAGTAATTTGTAACGAGCTTTACGCGATCGTGACTCAAAAAGATAAATATTTTTTTTCAAGGAAATATGTACAGTGCATTACTTCTTGTTTTATATAATGTGTATAGTTTTATATGTACATTACATTTTTAATACAATTTTCATCCACTCAAAGATAATGAGAGATAATGAAAATAATTTTCGTAATAGGAATTCGTATATGAGGTCAGAAATTAATTAAGTTTTTGAGTAGTTATATTATCATCATTATTTTATTAGAGAAAATATTTTTATAACTAAAATTGTAGTTTTATTTTGACGATAGCAGGAATAACAATGAATAAGGAAAATCGTAATGAAAATTTATTTATAAGTAGTATTTTTGCATCTTGTGGACTCTATATTTTTTTTAAGATATTTCTGTTAATAATATTCTAATTAATATCACAATATAATATTCTATATAAAGTTTTTCGATTTTCTAAGATTTTTTAAAAATCTGTAGTAATCAAGAATATGGCTCAATGGATTTTAACGTATAGTATCTTATTTCCAAGTAAGCCCTTTCCAAGTATTATTTTAATTTAAATAATAATTAATATTTTAAAACTCGATAAAATTCATTATTACAGTGCAGTTGATGTGATGGATATTTCTCCGTACACTTAAAATTTTTAATTAATAGAATAATTTTATTGTTAATATTTATTTTGTTTTATTCTATTTAAAATTTACTTGTAGTCAAGAATCTATTCAAGAAAAGAAAGTAAAACTGCGTATATAGAAAACTCTGTATCTCGAAAAGGGCTTAATCGATTTGCAAATTTTAAATCCCATTTTTTACTTATTTTTATATTGTTAAGGTTAGGATATTGGAACAAATCATTGAATTTGAACAAGCTGAGTGCTAATGAATCGTCAGCGGTTTTTATAATGTAATAATCGATGTATTGTGAAAATGAATGCAAACTGAAAAAAAACGATATCGTGCGATATTACAATATCGAAATTATTAAAATTTGCATACAAAAATTAAATTTTTTGAAAATGTTTTGACAAAAAGTTTTGAAATAAAATATATTTAAAATATTTTAATTTTGACGATTTTTAAATCATAAAATTTTACGATGTTCGATGCGTAAGTTATGATATTTGTACATCGCGTGAGTTACAATATTGTTTTCTCGGTGTAGTGTGTATTAAAAAAAAGCAAAAATTTGACTAAGACATACAATGATAGGACCAGTAGTTTTATTAATTATAGCCAAGTTTCACAATAATAAATGTAACATAGTAATATTTGTCCCATTAAATTAGAAATTAAATCTTGATCACAAAAGGAATCCATTACATCATGATATTGCATATAACCATACACGTTTATTATTAACAAGAGTACTTAATCATGCGCATAGTCAAATATAATGGTGTATGAGTATAAGTACATGTGTATGTGTGTGTGTTGCGCGTAAGTCTTAATAAATATGTATAATGTTTCATCATATATTTTGTAAGTGGAATCGAAATTCATCTTTTCGCATTTATAAATTCATGCGTTGATAAACAATTTATGTATCACGTGTAAATAACTTTTTTATGATTTTAAAATTACAAGGACTTCATTAACCTCTCAAATAATTTACTGGGAAATGAAATTTTTCTTCGTGGAAGTACCATAATTGATTTTTCTTCTCAGAATTAATTATCGCGAACTGTAAATTAGGTATATTGTAATTAAAATACATACATTCTGTGTTACAACGAATATTCATACATACATTCGTTGAATGAATTTAAAATATATTAAACATTACAGATGAGATGTATTTTAGTCCGAGGTGGGTTGTATCAGAGGTCACAATAAATATAATACGGTAATAGAAATAATCATTCCTGATAAATAACAGCATAATTATGGATATCAACCTGTATTTTATTATAATATTATCAGTTTCAATGTTCGATCGCGTGACTGCCACTTTTCATATAATTTACGTCATGTATAAAAAGTTTTATACTCGCATTTTATTTTAAAACTGAAATGGTGTAAGCACTGAGAATAAATTGGCAACTAATCCTTGTTTATAATAATTTAAAGTACGTTTTAATGAAAAAATTTATAGCGGCAAGTTTTATTACCGTCATATGTCTCTGACGCTCGTTTTCCCGATAATAACGAAATGGGCTTCACATGTATGTGAGCTTATTTATTAACATTCATTAGTTAAAAATTAAATGCAATTGAATCTCGTAATCAAAGTTCTTGCATGAGAATTCATTTCTTTAAAAATGAATAGAAGGAAGAAAAACTATTTTCCTGAATATTCAATATCAGTTCTTATAATTTAAGTAATAATAATGAGATCACTTTTTATGTATTATTATTACTTATAACACAAGCATATCTGATGGAAACCTAACAAATATAGCATTTAACAAAAACTCGTCGTAGATGTAAAATCAATAAACAATTCAAGAAAACAATGTACTGTTGTTTTAGACCTTCCTCCACTTATTCTTTCCCAATGCGTATTGTTTGTGATTTATTTACGAGTCCAGCCGGACGAATTCTTTCGTTCTTCGTACAAGATTTGTGAAAGTAAGGGCTACTGTTCCTCCTCGAGGGCAATACGTGACTTCGTCTCCTGAGAGGCTCATGCTAATCCTTCTTTTGGCATCTCCGCCCTTCGTCCCTACTTTTGACGCGCGCACTCATTTTGTTGGATTATTTACGAGCTGCGAATATTCGACCAAGTTTTACCTTATTTCGAATTTATGCACGCCAAGTTGGCATTTCATGATATGTGGGTCAAGTTTCGTTTTTTTCCCCTTTTAGTTTTTGGACGAAAACGACATTCGGTAGACTGCTACTGTGTAGGAAAGAATTATTGCAGATAGGACATCGATTTTTGTCTATATACTTATTACATGTTGTAACTACTACCTATACCTTTTTTTTATTACTTTTTTCTCTCGCGAATGGAAGTATGTTCATTTTGTATTCCTTTAGTATTCCGCCATAAATCTAAGACAAACCATTTCCAATAAAGAATTCAAAGAGCTGATGTATGCACGAATGAAAAAGAGAAAGACTTCAGGGCAACAAAATATTTTGTTGACATGAACTGTAATTTATTGAATTATATAATACGTACTCCTACATTGTTCTTTCTTTGTAAATACTTTCACTTAAAAGTATAGAACAGTAGTTCTCTCGGGAATGCTGGTATTTTTGTTTTGCTGTCGCATACTCAGTGAGCCGAGTAACGTTTTATGTCATAATAATCCTTATAGGACTTTCAAGACTGCAGAAGTAGTCCATATTCTTTTTATGGAATTAACCAAATTGGTATGAATTTGTAAAGTGTGTATTTAAAAGGATTCTTTGCTAATTATTCCAATAAAAATTACGTACTTATAGCATTGTATCGCAACAACTCCTTTCGGGCTTGATTATAATATTACGAGAAATATAATAAGTATTGTAAATTATACAGGAAAATTAGTATACTTTTATATCATTATACATAGGTTTATTATTAAATCTCGTTTACATTCCAGAATCCGCATGCAAAATTTTTGCGAATAGACACTACTACATTTGACTATGTTATGCCGAGAATAAATCCATGTATGACTATTCATAGAGGTTGTAATTGCTGTGAACGGAGTGAAGCGTAATTGGGAACGGCCACCGAGAAAAAGTCTAGTACAGCAAACAAAAATAAAAGAACCTTTGATTGGGTAAAAGCAAAAGCGCTCCATTGTAATCGATGGGGAAGTTGACTAGAAAATCTCGGTCAATGATAGTGACACATCGTTAAAGAACCAGACAAATCCAAACGCAGATAGTACAGGATACATACTGATAGTGCTGGAGTCTATATATAAAGTTATCTAAATATATAATCTCTATACACGAAGTTGCAGGTGCTGAATAAGTGCTGCTAAAAAATTACAGCCTGCTTTTTTCCTTGTAATTCAAAAGTAACCATTAAAACAAAATACTGCATTGACCTTTAACGAAGATTCACTAGTTATATAACTAGAGCGATGGCACATAGAAGCTGTGATTATCCGTAAAATATCACGTAAAATAATGCAAAGTAGCAGAGCGATGTAATATTATAATAATGCTGACTTTGAAGTAAAGCGAGGAATTAAGAACAACGGCATACCGAGCTTTTAGTGCCTCGGAGAACGTCGGGGAAACAATTAAAACTGACACCATAGACACCATTGAAAATGCCAGAGCCGACGCGCGGCGAAGTTTGAAGAGCGCGACGACGTCTACCGGTTCTGAAGGCAGCTGCAGAAGAGTAAAAGCCATCCGTGAAAGTTTCCCATCTCTTCTTAAAATCTGCCGTCCCCTTCTCGTCCTCTTTCTCCTTCTTGCGCTCGCGCGTTCTTTGTTTTCGCGATTTCCTCTCTTTGGAAACACTTGACGAAGGACAATAGCCGCCAGATCGCTGCGCGCTGCGTCTCTTTCGACAGAGAGTTACATCTTTATCCACTTGACAGCTTCGCTCGCACAAGCGGTGCTGGTCGGTGCATGCGGTCAACCTCGCGTGTAGAAATAGGAAGAAAAAAATTGGAAGAATATATATCGAAGGATTCCGGTATGTATTCTCCAAGTTTTCCCTCTAGTTCCTAAGAAATTTTTACATCTTCCATAAGGAAGAGGCTTTTAGGTGGAACAAAATCAGACCGGGATCCGATACGTTCTAGTCATGATTTACCCCGTACCTACCGGTTTTCTAAGTTTTTCTGCACTGGGTGCGACCATTTCATTTGTAATTGATTGAGTTGAGGCCAATCGATCGTGCATACGAAATATATTATAGAATTGTTACTAGTGAAAAGCCAACCTATAAGGACTCGATCATTCATCTTCCAACATCAGTCTACGTTTGCACCAATACTGTTTTGGCAAGATTGAACCGATTTCTAATAAAATTACTATACTAAACTGCACAAATTGAGACAATGCAAGTTATTATTAATTATAATTTACAAAATTTATAGTCAACAAAACAATATAGCCGTTGTAGATGTTTCATTATTCAATGCTATGTCAGTAATGATTTAGTAGTAAGACTGAAATGTCATGATCGTGAGTAGCTTGTTAATTGTATGGTACTTTGTCATTATATATACTATAGAAGTATATTTTTTATTTCAAATGAAATCGACTTGGTGATCGCAGGTTATACTTTAAAGTTTTGATTACACACGATCTATGAATATCAAACAAAAATATGTGTAACATACACTGAATTATCCAGACCGGATTCGACACTGAAGAACTTGGCATGCGATATCAATAATAAGAATAAATTTCATTATCGCAAAAATTTAAATAAACAAGTTTTGCAGTATATTCCATGAGGATCAATAAATTCATTTCATCTATTGTAAATTTCATTTTACTTATTTTCATTATAATCTGTGTTAAACAATGGATTTGCATCAATAGGAATAAGGTCCTCGTGTAACATTCATGAATGCTGAAGAAAATAAATAGACGAGCATAATTAGTTTATTTTTGCGTTTATTAATTTAAGATAAGAATTTTTTCTTGAGATTATGCAATATTTTTCATGGTTTAAATAAAAAAAAAAACGTAAATCGCTAAAAGCTATTAAAATTATCTACGTTTGTAGGGAACGAAAACATAAGAAGCCAGCTTACGCTTCTCAGTCTCCTCTAATTAAAGGAGAGCGTCGAGAATAGCAGCTTGCGAGCGAGAAGACGAGCAAAACCTGCGCCATTATTTAGCACGTAAAAGATCCTTAAATTAAACAAAACTGTACCTTTCAAGTCACTGGATAGTTAAACAATCGATATAGAATGTCCAGTCTGACTATATCCGCCTGTATCTACTTATTTATATTTCAAATGTCTAAAAGGATAAATTCTACGTTCATGCAATAGAAGGGAAGCTATGGTATGTATCGTATAAAATATAGAAAACTATTAATACATATTTAAAAATATTAATCCAGATACCTAACAGAGAGATCAATATTGCCGCCTTACAATAGTCAACGTATATAGTTTTACTCCTAAAAAAAGCTTTGTGATGGTGAAAAAAAATTTTGAGATAGAATTGTAGAGGGTATATTTTGAATATTATATCATTCGCTGTAAATCTTAGTGCTGGATACAAATCCATCTACAGCGGATTTCTAAGACCAAGTGATTTTTGTTAAATGCGAGGGGTTGGGATGATGCTGTTCATCGTGCATTGCGCAGTTGCTCCGACGTCCGTCAGGCGCAAGTCGGCAAAGTTTTGGGGCTGGCTTAGCCTGGCAATGGCAACGTCTGTTTGGCTCTGAAAGGATGCTGACCTCACTTAGTCAGATATCCGGTAATTTTTCTATTATATTAGATGGCGAGGAATATAATCATCATCGCTCCAACAATATCCAATTATAACCTAAAGACTAATTTGCTTATGTTTAGAAGCACTTTGTTTATGTTTCCGTAAGTAAAGAAGGTTAAATTATTAAATTAAATATGTGTAATTTTGCAAGTACGTCTCCTTTAGTGGGCTACTTTTGGGCTTCTCATTTTGATTTTTATTTTTCAAGCTCGAAACATTTTTTCCACTCCAGAGCAAATATACTTTATGCGCTTTTTTAGGGGTAGGACCACCAGCGGTGTGCATTATATATATATATATATATATATAAAAGCTTGAGCTCGAGAAAACAAGCAATGCTTGGCGCACGCCTAGCACTATAAAATTCCTTCAGCTGGGGGGAGGAAAATAAGAAGGAGCAAAGTCGCGGCGGGTAGTGGGGGTATATATAAGAAAGAAGACGAAACGGGTAGAATTTCAGTTTTCGCGTGAAAGAGAGAGAAGCCTGCGCTGATGCTGCTGCTGAACTCTCGTCGTCGTCTCCGGCATTACGTCACTCCGATAAGGATCGCCGACAGGACGAAAAAGCTCGCGCGCTGAATTTTTCAGAGGCTCGCGCTCGCGCGCGCGCGACGTCTCCATTTGCGACTCGCTACGTCTCTCTCTCTCTCTCTCTCTCTCTCTCTCTCTCTCTCTCTTTCTCTTTCTCTCCATCTCTGTCTCTCTGTGAACTATTAACCTCGACTTTTGTAAATTCGTTTCTGTTCCGTACCTTCTCCGGTGCTCAACAACTAAGATGCTCCTCTGAAACTTTTCTTTCTACTGTGATTTTTTATTCTCGAACTAATTTATTTTTTATTCGACATGATTGAATAAAAATCGTAAGATAAATTGTAGCATACGTATATTTAGAAAGCATATTTTTTTTTTTTTTGACAATATCAATTATGTCTTTTACACACGAATGTCAAAGTCCTCTATATATTTTGACATTTCAACGGAGCTGATCAATATAAATGGCTTATTCGCTTATACACACTGTAAACCTAGAACTATTTATATTATTAATACATACCGATGCGCATTTTTCTACAATTATCATAATCTCGAAATAAAGTGAAATCTCTTTGAAGTATAAGAAGTAGCACGTAAAATGACCGATTAACGCGAGGTCGCGACAGTAATGGAACAAGGTGAGGGATTCTTTTCTGTCGACCTTCGTCAAGCTTCGGTATAAAAAAAAAAGAAAACGAGTGGAGCGCGTTGTAAAAGGGTTCGATGGTGTTTGCGCGAAGAGCGCAAAGACTTGGCTCGCCTTCTCTCCGAGAGAGGGAGAGAGAGAGAGAGAGATAGAGGAAGAGGAAGGGGACGACTGATTTAGCACCGACGCCAGGTATCGAGGCTCACCTATCGAAAGTTTTATTAAAGTGACGCGACGTGCAGCGCGCAATGCCGCCGTTGGTGCGCTACATAAATCTCCTCGCGGGAGACTCCGAGCCGCCGATACCCCCCTGTATGCCCACTCTTGCCGAAAATTTTCCGGCGCACAGGATATCGCCTCTATATTGGCCTGTCCCTACATGTCTACTCGTATATATCTTGACTTGGCTTTTGCGTTAATCACGTTTAGCTGTGTTGAGAAAACATATTCGGATACGTTGACTATTTTTACTTCATAACGGCACCTTCTTGTCCTGACTATTGAGCCTTCTTAACTTGGTTAAATTCTTAATCAACTTGGCCCACATTCGGTGACATTAACTGATATACGTTGGCAGCAATTCACTGAAAAAACACTTTGGTTGTGAGATCCAAAGCTTTGGTCAGCACAACCAAAGTATATGGGCAAACATTATCCTTCCAAAGCTTTGGTTGTGACAACTAATACTTTTGATGATGTGACCAAAGTCTTCGGACCTCACAACTAAATACGGGCCAACTAATTACTTTAGTTGCTACGATCAAAGCCTTTATTTCCGTGTTCTTAATTTAATATGAATTATTATTTACTTGAGTCTAGAAATATCTTAGTTAACAACGTCTCACTCAAAATTTCTAAGTGAATTTATGAAAAGTAATTCGTTTAATGTTGATGTAGATTGTTCATTCTGACCTCGTTGTAGAGTTATCCATTAGCTTCTCAGTTTACTTTACTTTTGTGTTTAATTTTTTATTGTTTTTCATTACATTCACTTGGGAAATTGCAGAGTATATAAAAACCACCATTATACAAAACCATCAACTCCCAGGCACTGATGGAATATTCCAAGAAAAAAAGGAAATCTTGAACATTTTGACGCCTATAGCCGGTAAAAGAGTCAAGCCGAAATAGGAGGAAAAGAAAGAAGTAAATCGAAAGCCGCATGAAGCCCAGAGAGAGAGAGAGAGAGAAAGAGGATTGCTACTCGGTAGATATACGCAGCAGCAGCAACACCAAGCAAGCGAGCAAGAGCGACACGAGTGAAATATGAAGATGGCCTGGGCGCAGGGAAAGAGAGAGAGAGCTGCGAGCTCGTCACGTTATCTCGCGACAAAAAATTCTATCTTATCTGCGACGCAATATCCGAAAGCTATAAAACATCGGGGGGTAGAGGCGGCCCTTCCTTATGATCCAGCTCGTTAGCGCTAGCTTTCCGAGGGGCTGGGTAAGGGGACACGGGGAGGAAGAAGGGCCGTAGGAGAGAAAAGCTCCGCGAGCTCGCGCGCGCCAGAGAGAGAGAGAGGGATAGACAGGAGCTAGCATCGACTTATCGCCACCACCGCGAAACCGAGGGGCCAATTTCTAAATTGCCCCCCGTGAGCCGCTAATTGCTCCCGCCTAATGTCCGAGGTTCGTGCTTAGACCGTGAGTCTTATACGGGACATTATTCGCCTGCGAGAAGCTCGTCAGCTCTCTCTCCTTTTACACACCCGCGGGAGGAATGTTGACCGAGCTGCTTTTTCTTCCTGCTCCTGCGCCCCGAGTTTGGATTTTGGTAGTTTGACGTGGGATTCGCTACTCTGCATATATATGATGTTGTGATTTTTTTGGAACTGTATGGAGTCTGTATTTTCCAGCTAATGAAAAAATTAATTTACTAATTAAACTATAAAACCACTTTAAAAAAGCAGTTATTGCAACCATTGCTTACATTTCGATTATAGTATTTTTCTTTTGGCTGGTCCAACCATTCAAACTAAGGTTTTTTTAATGGTAAACTGTTATCAATGGTTTTTTTAACAACTAGTTAAAAAAAACTATTAATAAAATACATTATTTCTCTGTTACATACTAAAGGAAATGGACGACACTTTTCAATGAAAAAAAAAGAAACAATTTCATCCATTGAAAAAGCGCAAGTATAGCAAATTTTGCCTACTAATAAAAGTATAGAATCGATATTCCCCAGGTTATACAATTTCCAAATCGAACAAATGGCAATGGCATTCCATATAATCCTCGTGGCAATAAAACCCGTGGAAAAGTGGTCAAAGTACTGCGGTGGTGTTGCCTATGAGAGCGCAAAAAAGGGGCCATCATCCGCTGATCAGCCACTCGATTTTCCAATCACGCGCACAAATTGAAAAAAACTGTCGGCCGATAAAGTTGCTCCAAACAAATGTCATAATGCGATTTTGGGGGGACGATACGCGAGCAATGCGGAAGCCGATTGTACAAGTGCGAGAGTTCCCCGCGCGACTCGCGTGGAACAATCGGCCCTGCGACTCTATGGTCACGTAAGGCTCGTTTCTTCCGGCTTAGGAGAGAGAAGCTAGATAGGAGTGTAGCACGGAGGCGTATATAGGTTCGGACCTCGTACTCTGCTGCATTTTTATGGCGCTTAATGCATTCTGTAATTTTTTTATGATTGATCGTGCATTATTATATGATTGAGATTCTGCTGTTTTCGCAGCCTGTATATGTGACGTTATTTCCTAAGTTTATTCATGACGTGCAGTTCATAAAATTATGAAAGTTTGGATATCGATAGATGCGGCTTTATTGAAAACCCGTAAGATCTACTTTTGAAAGCTATAAAGTTATTATTTATTGGGATAGTGCAGGTATGCAATATCGATATTTCATGAAACTTTTATCATTATCGATCAATTCGACTTTTAGAAACGTTTAGAAAAAGTTTTTATATATAAACCAAAAGAAACATTGAAGATCTATACCTACTATTTTGTTTATTAATTATTTCATTTGTTTGCTGATTGAGTAACTATTTAATTTATTTATTAAAATACATATGTAGATGCAATTTTAAAGTTTAAGAACACATTTTACGAACAAATGAACGTACGATGATCGATGCTCTGAATCCTAATGATATTCATATTTGTAAAAATGTTCGGTACTGCCTTCGCTTACTTAATAGGAAGACAGCATGTAGACAGGTAGAGCCGTTGCGCTAGAAATATAATTTGCAATCTGCAAGTCTCGATTCTCGCCTACACACACTCACATATTGCGGGTATAATAAAGCTGCAGGGATAGAAAGACAGAGTGAGACTGAGGGATAGAGAGAGAGAGAGAGAGAGAGAGAGAGGGAGTGCGCGCACGAGTAAAATATAGGAGAGCCGAGCCGGAGAGATAAAAACGAAAGAAAGAAAGACAGACACAGACACACACATAAAAAAGTAGTATCGAATGGGAAGAGAGAGAGAGAGGGAGGGAGAGAGAGAGAGAGGGAGAAAAAAAGGAAGCAAGAGGGAAAGTGAGAACGCTTCGGAATATCGAGTCTATGGAAGATAGAGAGACAAAGGAATACCGAAAATCCTGAAAATCGCGCGTTTAACGATGCGATCAACCCTCGTGCGCGTATATACGCGACGGCTAGGAAGGCAACAAAAAAGGAGACACCGAGAGGCACGCGGTAAGTGAGAGCGAGAGCGGGAGGAAGAGAGAGAGAGAGTGCCGTTTATCGGAG
>UELU01138612.1:0-65547 GCA_900490025.1 Megastigmus dorsalis
ATATATATATATATATATATATATGTCGTGTAGATCCGAGACATAGACGGACGCGTCGATATTAATCTGAGTAATCGTCCTCCGCGTGCATTCGCTAATTCGCGCCCGCAAATTGCACAGACGCGTCGCTTCGATTAATGCTGCCTCTTTCTCTCTCTCGCTCTCTCTGTGACGCCTGTTCGGCTCGCTTGCACACATATATACAGCGCTTCATACCTTCTTCCGTTTCCGCTACTGTTTCCCTGTGCGCCCGAAATAGTCGTGCACGCACGCGTCGCTCCTATCGCTCGATGCCTTTCGATTCTGCATGCAGCCCCTCGGCTTCGTGCTAAATATCCAGTCGCTGCGCGCCAATTCCTCGTTGCATTCTCCAAGTGAAATAATATTTCTTTTATTTCGCTGGCATTCGTTTTCATGCTATTTATATAGATTTTAATACGAAACTTATTCGGCAGGCAAATACGCTTTATTACGGTATTCTCCGTCGTTAAAGCATCGATAACTTTGTCAGTCTTTTCTAATTTATTTCATTAAAACAAAACAACTCCTAATAAGTATAATACAATGTAGCGAGTACGTGTCCCGCGCAGTGTAAGAAAATCGCAGTAATTGCGCGGTCGTTAATGAACAATTCCGCTCGGTCGCGCAAAAGAAGAAAGAAGGCCGTATATGGCAAGAGTTCGTCCGACTTTACAAATTGCCTGTAACAGTAGAGAGTAAGTTGGCGAAATTATGATTTACCGCCGCTCTCGCGCGCTCCAATATAATGCAAAAGTTGGTCGGTCGAGCTGTCTCAGAGAATATTTCTCGGTGGGGGGAGCTACAATAGCAATAATTACCACCACAAAACAAATGAGTTGGCTAATTTGTCCTCAAAACTGTACACACCGAGAAATCTTCTCTCTCTCTCTCTCTCTCTCTCTATTTCTCCCTCTCTCTCCGTTTCGTCGGTCTATAGCTCTCTCCCTCCCTCCTGCCTTTCTCTCCCTCTCTCTCTCCCTCGTGCATTCAATAATCCCTTTCTCCTTTGTCGTAGGCTTTCGGCTGGCGTGTTTTCCGGTACAACCATTTCTACCCCGCGCACTGCACACCCTTTCGCACTCTATATCTCGTGCTCACCCCTTTTACCGCACGCGCATGTCTCGCACTTTCTTTCGCTCTTGGCTCTCTCTCTCTCTCTCTCTCTCTCTCTCTCTCTCTCTCTCTCTCTCTTTATTAGGGACGCTTTATTTGAAGTGTCAGGAAAATTGTAATAAACGCGTAATGCGCTGGAAATTGCTTTTTATGCCGCTCTTATGACTGATATACTCGCGGTTTATTAGCTTTGATCCGCTACACCGTGCGACTAGTGCAAACGTCCAATTTCTTCATTTGTTTTAATTTGACAAAATTGTTTGGCCAGTTGGTTTATTACGCTCTTTCGCATCAATGAGTTTGTAGTTATCAAATAATCATTTATATTTTAGAATTTACAATCTAATTAAAACTCGTAAAATATATTATACGTATATATGTAAGGGTATAATACTGACTGAACTAGCGATTTATGCGCGCAGCAGCTTCAGTGGCCCCCACAATGCATATAATATCAGACGCTAAGGTTAACTTCTCTGGCATCTCGACTTCTCTCTCTCTCTCTCCTTTCCAATTTCTCCGACTCTTTCAACAGACTGCACACGCGTATAGACGTTAAGCATACACATAAATATATATTCGGCTGCAGACTCGAAGCGAGCTTTGGCCTCACCCTATAACGTACGGCTGCACGGGCCATATCGATCGGCATATCCGCGTGCCGCCGCTGCCTCGCGCGACCTGTACATGTGCGCATACACGCGCACACTAAACACAGACACACACCGAACACACACAGACACCGGCAGACACATGCGAGGCCTGGGCGAAATAGGTTCCCCGGTACACCCGAGCACGATCAATCCGACACCTACGTACAATTAGCGAATCGCGAGCTCTGCTGCCGCTGCCGCCTCCGCCGCTGCCGTTCCTCGTGCTGCTACTGCTGCTGCTGCTGCTGCTGAGCGAAGAGAGAGAGAGAGAGAGAGAGAGGCTTAATTCGCTCGAATCGTTCTCGATTACCGACACGAAGAATCGGCTGGGGGATTCGATTAGCTCCGATTCCCCCCGTACCGAAGCCTCTGAGCACTGAGCCTTCGATTCCCGGAAAGTCACCTACAGTCGACGCGCGGCAGACTAGTTTAAAGCGACGCGGCTCCTCCGCTTCCACTTCCAAACTCTATCTCTCTTGCTCTCTTGCTCTCTTGCTCTCCGATAGGCGAGCTACTCGTGCGATTCTTGTGCAAACCGAGTTGGCTTTTAAGTGAGGAGCGGCTTTTTCATTTCCGATGTGTGCCGGGAAAATTGCTTTCTAGCCCAACATTCCTTGGATTATTTTCATTCCAGACTTTCTCCGATCTATAAATAATTTCATCTGAATCGCTTCGATCGTGTCTTGTTATATTTTGAAATTACAATTGGAATCCTTCATGACTTTTTTTATTTCATATTTTTATATAAAAGAAAAAGTTGATTCATCTGATTTTTTTCCAGAATAACGAGATTATATACAATCGCGAAGTAATCCAACATTAGTTTATGTATATATATGTATGTATGAGAAAAACGCGTCTTGAGATTTTGTATAAATTACTAAAATATGAAATGAAAAAGGTCATGCTAGATAATTCCAGTTGAAGGAATAGGGAACTTGAATGTTTATTATTTAATGACAATAACAAGTAATGAATATTTATTTTACTCATCTACTGACGTTGAACCAATCAATCGAAATTGTAAAAACAGCCATTATAACTTTGCAAAAAGCTAATTTAATTAAATCTTTTGTTTATAAAAAATGACACATACATAAACGATTTCGTTGGGCATTTATGACTTTTATACCACTGATGCAGATGAGTTTTAAAAATCGTTTTGTGCCAGGATCGAATCATATTGAGTTCGTAACTTCAGTCATAGCTGAACAGATGCGCCGTCAATTGAATAATGTTTTCATTAAGGGACTATAGATAGAATCACGTACCTAAACAAGTGCGAGGCTCTTGACGTTCGTTCTATAATTAAATCAAAGCTCTCTAATAGCAATTCAAATGTCAGGACAAAATGTCATCGTAAAAAGCGACATGCTATAACATTCGATCTATACGCATATCCAAGAACAGATGCGCAGGTGTTGATGTAGGGCTTTGCATGGTAACACGGCATTTTATTCCAATAGCTATGCATTGCGTTATTTCCAACCATTTGCTCTGTACAACCAACACTTTATAAATAAAATACACTTATTTTCCTGCACTCGCGGCAGAAAGGAAAAGAAATATAAGCGAGAATCGATCGAATCACTCGCTCGACGCACGACGAATCAGCCGAATCGGTCGGTGCAATAAAATCGTAGCCAAATCGTCGGCTGTAAAGTCGCAAAAGGAGGGAAAATCGCGCCAACGGACGATTCGCGAAGGGAAAAAAAACAACGAAGAAAAAGCTGCAACCGCTGAGGTGAAACGAGAATGTGGAAAGGGCGCGCGAGTAAAAACAAAAAAACACAAGGTATCCGGGATAAATGGGTATGGAATTACCGGGCAATTGGGCGTGCAGTGCAGTTGCTGCAGCTCGGACTGGCGCGTCACGCGATCGAAATTGCCCCATAACAAAGCCCCCCTTTTACGTCAGAGAGAGAGAGAGAGAGAGAGAGAGAGAGAGAGAGAAGGGACCTGCAAGGCGCGCGCGCGCGAGCGGCTCTCGCCAAGTTGGGCCTCTTAATAAGCCTCGGTGAGCACATAAGCCGTCGCTCGCGAGCTTTGCCTCTTGATCGTTTCGGCACCTACATCCACTTTGACCCGCGGCAAGTATAATACACCCTTTCTCTCCTTCCTTTTTTTTCTCTCTCTCTCTTTTCTTTGCCTTCTCCTTTTATCGCCGCGCCTTATACTCGAGACTCTTTTCTACTCTGGCGCCCCCCACCCGCGTAAACGAAATACTTGGCCGCGTAATGTGCGCGTCACGAGTACTTTTTAAGGGCTTCTTATGCAGCCGCAGTGGCAGGCTTTGTTGGTTTTCTTTGTTTTCCGTGTGGCCGCTGCTTTTTTTTCGCGCAGTTTTCTTTCTCCCGAGATAATTGAATAATTCAAGGTTCGCGCGCCGTCCAAGCAACGGATTGCCGTGACTGATAACGGACTCGCGCGGCCACCCGCACCGTTTATTAGGATAATTTTTAAATCGCGTATTGATTAGCAAACCGGCGACGGTTTAGATGATTTCGTGAAATTTCAACTTTTCCCAGCCCCTGTGCCGATTCCTTAATCGCGGAAAATTTAATCGGTCCTCATCTAAAGCTTATATACTGCAATCTGTCATCGTGGCGCACGAGAAATTATCCTTAATTACATTAAATATTGGACAATGTAATCTATCATTTTTGCTTTGTCATTTAAAGTTCAGTGACGAATTTCGCGGGGTCCGGTAATGAGATTCATGAAATCGCGTCAGGTAACGTGTGTTCCGAGCTCGTAATGCTTGTTTTCTTCTATTAAGTTTTTTAGTTCCTTGGAAAAGCTTGAATAACTTAGGTGGCTATTCGTTAAGGCGAGATTGTCGTGTCCGATAACGAATTTAAGAAAGAACGTGACTTATTAGCGTAATTTTAAGTGCATGATTAATGATGTCCCGTTAAAAATTTGTTTTCGCGATAAACTAATTGCAAAGCAAAGCTCGACCAATGATTTGTTATTCGTGTGCTGAAATTACGCTTATCTATAAATAAATTAGAAAATCAAAGCAATTAATTTTCTTTAGAAAAGTTTAATTTATTTTCATAACCAGCAATTAAAACGCAGTTTCTCTTTTAAACTACGAAATTGGCCTTTTCAATGTAGCTTAGTCGAATTAATCAAAAATATAAAAAGGGTTATTACAACGTAATTAAGTATATCTAGATTACGATAAGATAAATTACAAAGTAAACAAACCCTTCTTTTTCTTTTTCTAGGAAGGCTGCGTCACGTAAAACTGCCCTCCAAGTTCTTTATAATGAATCTATGACTAATTTTTCTTAAACAGATGCAAACATAATTAGCATTATAAAGTCGACAATCTGCAATTTCTGAATTTCATCTTACCGATGCACGACAGCAGATAGACTTCCCTACTGCACAAAACAATATAGTAGTTCCGTGGAGCAATTAATTTCATCGCGTACATATATATATCGACCGAGGGAAAAAGCTCGTTTGGCCATAGTCGAAAAAAAAGCAAAATTAAGCGCGTGTCCAATATATCCCCCCCTGGCTCTTTGATGCGGCTGCATGACAAAGACGCACCGCGCGCTCCGCTCCGCGCTTGCCTCTGTGTTCTCCGCTTTTAATTGCAATTGATTCGAGAGGACGAGCGGCGGCGGCGACGGCGAGCAATAAAAAACAAATGGGAGGAAAAGGGAGTTCGAGCTGCTAGAGTGTGTAAGGGATTTAACGCGGCTGCTGCTGCTCTCTCTCTCTCTCTCTCTCCCTCTCTCTCTCTGTTTTGTATAAGATCGCGCTGGCTGGGCAACAGAGGCTATAACAGCGGCAGCGGCGGCGGCGGCGGCGGCGGCGGATGAAGGTGTGCGAGCTAGAGAGAGGATGACGAGAGAGAAAGAGGGATGGCTTGATCCATTAGTAGACACGTCAATTCAGCTCTTAAGATGCGACTGACTTAAAGCCGCTCTTCGATCTTTTTTTTTTCAACTCCCTCTCTCTCCTCCGCCGCCGCCGCCGTGTCGTTCGCTTTTTCTCTTCCTTTTATTCTTCACTCTTGGGGATTTTCTACTCTCGGCTTAATTTTTTTCTCTCTCTCTCTCTCTCTCCTGCTTCTCTTATTATGCTCGCTTATTAGAGCAGATTCGGCCTTCGCGTCTCTCTACCTGCGAGCGCGCATGTGTGTTATGCCTTCTTATTATGCGTTTTTCAGGCTCTTAAGAAATTAGTCGAGTGGCGCGCGCGAGCGAGCGGCTCTGCAGTGTGTACTGCACGTCGTTCGTATATGCGTGTCGTGCCGCTGACGTCTTTCTCCAAGCTCGAGTCCCTCGGGCCGCCGATCTCTATCTTTCTCTCTTACTCTCTTCTCTCTCTCTCTCTCTCTCGCGCCTCTTAGTCTTGTTCGTGGCTCGCGGTATCGTAATTGATGATAATTCGATTAGCGGGACAAGATTGGTCTGATTTTGTGTAAGCAGCTTCGCGCGGCTTTATCTAGATTGCCTTTGCTTTTATTTGCGCCGGCCGTTAAAAGGTATCGGATCTACGTGTAGCTCCTTTTTATATATACCGACGGCGTGGGACGCATTTTTTTTTATCGGTGCATGTCGTATACCATTTCGCCATTTTCTTATTAGATTAATATAGATTAACGTTACGACCTGCACCTTTCCTTTTTTTCTTACATATATATGTATAAGGAATGGAATGCGTTTAATTTAAAATCTGCTCTCGATTAATCACCCGTATTAATTAATTTACATGATAAATTCGATAAAGAGTAGCGATTGGAAGTGAGTGGTAAATTACCATTTTACGCTGTATCCTTTATTTGGCCCAGTCTCTATTCCAATCATTTATAATTATTATTAATGTTCGTTATATATTACAGTGAAAAATGGATGTATACGAGTTTTATAATTGATTCCCATTAGTGATGGAATATTGTCAAAAAATCTAGTTCGATTAACAGAAATTCCGTCACGACACTCAGAGACAACAATTTCGTATACTTTCGTATACTCGTGAACTACAGAAATGTTGTTTTTGCTTATTTCGTAACCTTTTCGCGCGAACTATTTGTCGAAACTACTTATGTGAGAAATATTTACACGCGTAGTTTTGATTGTAGCAAATGTCTGCTATACAGGGAAGTAATATTCTATTTGTTTACAAAATGAAAGTGAATGAATGAAATA
Source organism: Megastigmus dorsalis (assembly GCA_900490025.1). Lineage (NCBI taxonomy): Eukaryota > Metazoa > Arthropoda > Insecta > Hymenoptera > Megastigmidae > Megastigmus > Megastigmus dorsalis. The sequence goes on from UELU01138612.1 coordinate 6,959, forward strand.
TTGTAATCAAAAATATTTCCACTTTAATCAAACAAATGTCTGTTAGCATTAAGCGGATCCAGGTGAAGCAAAATCTCTTTTTCCTGGAAAAAAAATTCTACTGTTCGCATATTCAAAACTAATTTCTACTGGGCTCGTTCATATTTAGCTAAGTGCAAATCAATCCGTTAAATATATGAGTCTTGAATAAGAGATGGAAAAAAACAAATTGCACTGTATTGTATAAATGTAGAGAATATTAAATTAATTTTATTTGCTAGCAAACAATTTCGCAAAGTATCAGAATCAATTGAAGGAACGTTTTGATTAGCTCCTTTATGGTAAATAATATAAAACACGGCTATATACTATAAGAATACAGCATTTCGCAAGTCATACGAAAAGGAGGTGAAAAATTTTTCATATCTTAAAAGGCCTCTCAGTCTCCATAAAGCATTATTACCGGCTACCTAAAAGCGCGACTTTTTCAGACAGGTCAAAATTGAAAGTACTTAATTATTGGACTTTATCGAGCAACAATCTTAATTGATCCGACGTTTATTGCATCCGCCTCGAAGCGATGAAAATGCATGCGCGTCGAGCTGTACACGTGCCTGCCTGCGTCTGCGTGTGTCTGCTCGCGCGCGCGTTTGTGTGTGTGCGTGTGTGTGCGATGAGGCACATATACGGTGGTGCGCGCCGATCCGTTTTGCAGCAGCAGCAGCGGCGCGACCGAGAGAGAAACGCACTTCGTGTGTGTGGAGGTATATATATACAAGGGTGCTATCGCGGCGATACAAATTACTCTCCGACGACACGTGAGATCCGCGGGCGATACTAACGATTTTCCAATTACACGCCATGCTACATCCGGAGGACTGCCGCCCTCTGCACCGGGAGCCTTAGCTGCTGCTGCCGCTGCTGCTGCTACTCAACGCCAAAGCGCCGATTCCAACTCGCGAATTTATTTTTCGTGCTCGTGCCACCGTCTTTTTCTTTTCTTCTCTTTGCAGGCCAAGTTTCGCGCTGTCTCGAGTTTCTTTGCAAATCTAATTTGAACTGGCTAGTTTTAGTTTCGCGATCATTGTTTCGACGAAGTCGCATGAACTGTCGTGTTCGCAGGTTGTACTCGTATTTATAAAATTGAAAGTGTCGACTCGACTTTTCTATATTTAGATCACGTGTCATTAATTGTGAAGCCGCTCTTAAGAATTGACTGAATGTACAAAATATATTCTTTTTAAGTATAATGTTTTGAAGGGAGAATATAAAAATATGTATTTGTAGATCATTTATAGCAATCATAAATTTGAGATAAGATAAGATGTAATTGTAGAACGATGCTAGATTAATTTATTTTAACAAATTGTCGTACGTATGTAATTTATACTTTTTAATGGATGGAACAAAGATAATTAATATTTTTCTACTTTTATAAAATTCTTTAGACTGATTTTTTTTTCTATTAGCAAAATCGTTGTGGCTATATTGTGATTAATTATCCTGTCCTAGGAATACTCCCTAATAAATATTTGTTAAAGTTATGTGTTTACTATTTAATATAGATATTGAAATAAGTAAAGTTTGCTACCAGATGGATATAAAATTAATTGATTAAACACTGCCTTCATTAAATAACATGCAGTGGCTAAATGAAATCGTTCTTATCATCGACATAACAACTTCATTAATCGAGAGCTTGTAATGCCATAAAGGAAAGACTAATATATTTTAAATAATAACGAAAAGATTCTATTTTTAAAATGGCATTATTGATTAAAGATGACACGCACACACGTACTCTATAGGCGTTTCTCTTCCAACAGTTCTTCCAATTCCTGTACATCGCAATATCGCTGCAGACTTTCAATATTATTTCAATATCTCTCGCGCGCTACAATTATAACCGATTTCTTTCGTCAACAGCTGCTCTCATTCGCGTATCGACGTCTCGAATGTACACGATTAATTTATACGCGGTCGGATCGAGCGCAATTAGCGGCGCGGCGCTTCTCTTTTTTCACGCGAAGAAATCCTGTTGGCAAATGTCTTGTCTCGCGCCGATAATCCTCGTCAGTGCTAATCGCTCCTGGCATATGAAGGTGAACCGGTATAGATAGATGTCCGCATGTGTGCGCGTGTGTGTGAGTGTGCGTGTATCCGCCGCCAGTAGTATTAGCCGCTACGGACCGTCGGACAATTGTAACTGTGCTCGCCGCTAGACGGATTAAAATCGATTTGCTTTAATCCGAACCAAATTGCAGGAGATCGAGAAGACAATGATTGGACGTTATTAACAACGCGCCGAGATTGTTGATGGGATATATTTTGTTACTCGCGGATATGCGATACCTATGAATGTGATATCTGCAGGTATACCTGCGTTCAATATTTCATTTTGAGTGGATCCAGTTGAACTGTAATGAACAATGCTATGAAGTAATGTTGACGGGAAAGTTGTAATCGATAGTCGAGTATTTTGGAAAGTTTAATTCGGTAATTCACGAAAAGTTGTTCTAAAATGTTACAATTTTATTCTGGTTTCAATTAATTAAAATAGGATATGCTGCTTCCATAATTTATTTATTGTCATGCATCACACTGTTTATCTTATACCTAATTAAGTGGTCTATAATTACAATTAAATAATGGAAGGTGCAGGTCTATCATAGAGATTAACTGATTTTCAGATCAAAGAATAATTATTATATAATAACAATGTTTTCCATTACTTTTTTGTACGCCTGCGTTAAAGAAATGTTATGTCTTACAGCTTTTTATGCATGTTATAGGAAAATGTACACTTGTAATATTTTGATTTCACCCATCAGCAAGTTGTTTTGGAGGTTATAGTTCTTAACAAACTTTGGATAGGTTCCAAGCCTAAACCACCCCACCAAAAAAATAATTACACGAGCAATAATTCATAAGGTAGTAATCTTAGTTCGTTCATGGAGCGAACGTCTCGCGATCAGTGTCGCAACAAACTATAAAAATAACTCGAAACTGAGTAACAGCATGAAAATAACATATAAAGAATAGATAAACGCTAACCGGGATTCTGTGGGTCCGCCGAGTCCTGCATCTCGTCGTAGGGCCGCTTCCTACCAGCTAGCCCCAAGATCCCATCCTGCGAGTCGGAGGCGTCCTTCAGCTCCTCGTACTTGCGCTCCTCGTACTTGCGCTTCCGTCCCGCCAATCCAAGGATCGCGTCGATGCTGTGCCTCGGCTTACTGCTCGCCGGCTTCGGGCTGAGCTTGTCCTCGTCCGGTGTCGCGCTCTCGACCAGCTGCTGTGAACCCATTGTCAAGGAGGTCGTCGCCTCGGACATAATTCAATTCCTATTACTGCGCGAATCTCTTAATCCCCGATTTGCTATGTCCGTTCAGTACTCGCGCATCGACAAGTCTAAATCGTACTGTAATGTACCAAAGTGTCGTCACTCATTTTGTCCCGTTGTCACCAGAGTCAGCCGATGCCTCATCATATCCCTGCATCCATGCAAATTGCCAGGATCACTAAATCGCTTTATTAAATATAATCACTTTCGAGTCACTTCGCGCGCTGCTGCTGCTGCTGCTGCTGTTGATGATGATGCAGGAACTCAGCTCCTCGCCTCTACAGGTACTCGTCTCGTTCTCCCGTCGCAGCTCCCAATCCCCCTCGTCATAGCTGCGCACCACCTCCTGCACACCTCCGGACACCTGCACCAACTCCAGAAGCTGACACTTCGAGTCCAAGGGCCCTGGCGGAAGGTAAACCACTATAGCTGCTGCTGGTCGACGGCGTGCGACGACGACGACGACGACGACGTCAACGACAACAACAACAAGAGCGCGGCAGCGGCGGTACAGAGGCGATAGTCCACCCCCGCGGAAGGAACGCACAGCAATGGAACGCGCGAGCGCGAGCGTGAATGAGGCAAGGGTGGGCAGCGAGCAGCCAGCGAGCCAGGGACTGTGCAGCGCCGAGGAACGGGAGAGTCGTCCCTCTCTCTCTCTCTCTCTCTCTCTCTCTCTCTCTTGCTCTCGCTGGCGTGCAGTCGGCCCTCCCTCCAGTCCGCACCTGGACGTCACGAGCCCGAGGAGCGCGAGCAAGGGATGAGGGAGGGGCCTCGGACCGAGCGGGAGGCGTGGCCTCGGCAGGGACCAATGGGGGAGTCCCGCCGCGGAGATGCCGACCAATGGGGGCCAGGAGCGGAGGAACATGGCGGGACAGTGGTGCTCATGCGCCGCTCGGGGGACCGGGACCCGGTGGTAGGGGGTTGACGAGGATCCGCTGCCGCTGTCGCGCTGGGATGGATACGTGCCGCTGCGCTCGCTGGATCAGGACTATCCGCGACTTTGCTTGGCCGTCTGCCTGTGTATGTGTGTGTGTGTGTGTGGCGTGAGTGTGCAGAGGCCAAGGGGTTTGAGCAAAATTTTTAGTCGGATTTATTAAATAGTTAGGCGCGAGTCGAGCTGCTGCTGCTGCTGCTGCTGCTGCCTGAAAGTTTGCCAGTGTCTGTGGATTGTATGCTTAGGGGATGCAGACTATTTTCCTATGGCTACGACTGGCAGACAATTGTTGACGCGTCTCTTCGCGGCAGCTCACACATTTCTTTTGTAATTAACTTACCTCCGTGTATACTGCCTTCGTTGTTTGGCCAATTATTAAATGAGCTATTACGACTATTTTTCAAGACTGAGATAATAGAAAATGCGGTGTATTAATTTAGTTTTTTAGAATGATGTCGTATATAAATAAATTATTGAGAATTTGCATAATTTAATCTCTTGGTATTTTCTAAATCAATCAGGCTTACTAAAGCTTCGGTCTTTTTTAAATTTATAATAGCTGAGATAAAAGAAAGGGAGCAAGAATAGAAATTGCGAAATTGAACTTTGACTTTTGCAAGGTAAGGAGAAGCAGGGAGCGATGGTATTTTAGCCCTTTAAGAATTTTACGCACGAAGAGAAGCGAGAGGAGGAGAGTGAGAAGCTAAGAGAGAAACGAAGTTTACACCGAGAGCTCTAGGTGTTTGATTGTGTCGTAGTTGAGAGAGAATGTTTGAGCATTGTTTGATCCTTTGATCCGATAGGTTTATCGTATTGATTGCAATCCCTTATTGCTGATTGATTTACTTTGCTAGTTCAGATGGAAAAATGCTGTTTAATCATTATAGCTCTTACCAAACTAAATTTTCTCACGCCATCAAAGCGATAATTTAACAAAATAAACTCACCCGGCCAAGTACGTGCACGTGACATAAATTACAAAATGAAATGAATATTTATGCCTTCATTACAAGGCTATTCCATAGAATAAAAGTAAGTTATGAATTAGCTCCTATTTAATTTCGAATATACGCTATGCCTCTTTTGTATATAACGTATTGCAATTACTTATTAACTGCTATTATATACCAAAGAAATTCATATGCAAAATAATTGATGTCAAGTAGCTGTATTATCGAAAATTAATACAAAATATACATCACGAACATTAACACAGAACAGAAAATATTTCATTCCCCTTGACAACTCAAATACCTTATTCCTTTTCGCAAAGTTTGCCTATAATCTAAGAACATTTATGCAAATGACATACTTATCCCCGGTGTAGCATGTAAGTTTCACGCATTCTGTTTCCAATCGGTTTGCCGCCGACAAAAGCCAAACGTGTCAATCCACTTCTAGATGAATAAAAGGAGCGAGAGGGAGAGGCAGAAACAGGCTTGCACCTTTGTGCCCACTGCTAGAGCTGCAGTCAAGTTTCGCGACCGGTATATTTACAGCTTTTATACATATAAACGCAAGAATCATGAACTAAAGGAGAAAGTTAATTACATTTTCTCTCGCTGAAAATACATACTATCCAAGCATTTTTCATCGGCCGAAATCGAACAAATTTCTATGATACGTTCTTTGTTTCAGCTATACAATTCGGAATCGCGACAATGATCAAACGAATGATTCGCTCTGCGCCGTAACGTACAACGTTAAAGCAAGCATGTGACCCTCCTTCCCCACACAGAGGCGAAATAGCTCATCATTCGAAATCTCTTAATAAACCACTTATTACGCAGAATTTCCAACTGCGCGGCTAAAGCGATAACGATCGGCTGGCACACAATAAAAATCTGAGGAAATAATCGTGAGCAGAAGGGAAGTGCAAGAGAGAGAGAGAGAAACAACAAGAGAAAAGGAACTGCCGATAGGATCGCGGCCTCGTCGAAGAGAAAGAGAGGGAGAGAGAGAGAAAGAAAGAGAAGGATGCGGCGCAGGCGCGCTATCGAAGCACCAACCTGCAGTGTATATAGCTATATAGAGAGGAGCAGCAGAGGCAGCGCTGCACGTTATAGTAGCTGATTCTTGCGGCGGATTCTCCAGCATCCTCCGTAATTGCCAGAAACGAGGTAAAGCTCTGTCGCTTATACGCCAAGGCGGCATCCTGACGCCCGGCGCATAACGCCACCCGTTATGCTATACGTATACGAAGTGCGCGGATGCACTTGAGTCTCTCTAGATTTATGATGATCATAAACGTGAAATAATTAACTGAACACTAATTAAATCGAGTGGCAAACATTTTTCATTAAAAAGTTTACCTAAAAGCCATCATCATTCCAACAACTTTTATCAATCATCAATACTTGTTAATATCTGCAAAATTTGAAGAATACAATACAAATCCAATACTTGCGCCATTAAAATTCATTTTTATAGATTGAAAAAAAAATCGTTGGGATTTAATGCCTCGAACGTTCGCAAAAGTTAATTAAACACTTAATGGAATTTAATGCAAATATAATAAACATTGGAAAAAAATATATATTCTGAAAGGAAATTTCGCTTATTAATAAATGACAACGACAATAAAACGTGCAGGTTTAACGACAGCATGGAAATTGCGAATGAATTTTATTCCAATTATTGAAAAAAAAAGAAAACTTGATTGCACATATTTTTCCTGCAGCGCTTTATTTAATTTCATCGAGGGCCAAAAGAATCGAGAGGCTGCAGCAGTCATATATAAACAATCGCCGTTTCGCATTTAAAATCAGCTCTTTTTCTGCATTTTAAATTTTCAATCAACCTCGGCGAAACGTAAAAAGGCAAGCGGAAAGAGTATTATTGTTTCCCCAATGGAGTCGCGTAGGTATATATACGTTTTAACGTGCAGGACAAACGCTCTTCCCGCATGCGCCGCTTCATAATCAATCCCGAATAATTCATCATTACCATTATGCCCGAGCTTTTATCGATGATTGCTGACAAATTATTCATTATCGCAAAGTACACATATTTTACTGCTTAATCGAATGTTTCGCTGCTCGCAAACAACGATTATAATTATATACATTCGCCGAATCAGCGATGTTCGCGCGCCCGAATATATATTGGCGCATTCATCGCGCGGCCCAAACATCGTAATATAAATACACGTAAAATTTAATGAAACGCATAAACAAACAATGAACGTCAAATAATAATTTTTCGATTATGAAACCGTTCAATCGCGACCCGTCCGTATATCCACTCCTCCATCCTCCGGAAATACTGCGGAAAGAATTCAGCTCTGTCTCTCTCTCTCTCTCTCTCTCTTTCCCTCTCTATTCGTTTCCAATAAATGATACGTAATAAACAATCACGAGGCGAATTCATTTTGTCTCCAGCAGCCCCTCGATGCGGATACGCGATAACGAAAAAAAAAAGAGGTCGAGCGCACCCGGCAATCGACACCGAAATCGATCCACCGCCAAATCGCTCTATCCTCGATTAAAATTACTATGGATATACATATACGATCCCGCAGACTGGAAGCGGAAAGAGAGAGAATAAAAATAACAAAAAGCAATGACATAACGAAAGAAAAAGCGAACATAATGAAACGGGGAGAAGCCGCACGTGAGGAAATGCTCTAGATCGCGGCTCTTCATCAAGTTTATAAACGACGGCCGGAGCTGCTAGAGCTCGGAGAGAGAAAGAAAGAGAGAGCAAGAGAGAAAATGGGTAAAAGTCCAATATCTGGGCAATTCGAATGAGAAATAAGATTATACGTCTCTTAAGTGGTGGTTTGCCCTATCCGCGAGGCATTTGTCAAGGCGACAAAGGAGGTCAGGAAAGGAGGAAGGAGCGGCAAAAAAAAGAAGTATAAGCATCAGCGAAAAACGCTTCCCGTCTGCGGAAAATTGCGTCCGGCACTTTCTCCCTCGCCCTCTGTCTTCTAGTTTCTCTTATACTGCTGCACCCATCTCTCTACCACCCTCCCTTCCTCCCTCTGTCTTTCTCTTGCGCGCAAGTCTCTATTTTTCCGTCCCCCTCTCCCCCTCTCTCGCTCTCACTCTCTCTCTCTCTCTCTCTCTCTCTCTCTCTCTCGGTCGTTTACAGCACGAGATCAGCGCGCCTCTCTACGTTTTTATTGGCCAAAAGTGTTTCGCTTCTCCCCTTCCCATTTTTCTTATAGAGAAATCTACCTTTCTTTTCCACCTTTTTCATTTTATACCGTTATCTACTGCTAATCTTGTGTCATAAGAGAAAAGAGCAAATTTTATCATAGTTTATAATATTTAACAAGAATTCAAGCGTTGATGGCTGTAATTTCAGTTAATTAATGCGATTATAGAAAACTGCAATTATTTCTGTAAAAATAAAATAAAGGAAGGTCGAAGGAAACTAGGAGTAAAAGAAAGTTGTGATTGTAAAATTATATTAATTCTTTTTTAATATCTTTATAAGAATATAGGAATATTATAAGATGTCGGCTTTATAAATACAAATTTCGAGAAATTCTTGACAAAACGGTTCAATACACGAATAATAGCCACTAATTTATTTTCCTACTCAACGATTGTCAAGCTGACTCGGTGCATTTCGTTTCCGCCTGGCATGAAATCAAATTGCACATATATAACACGCTTTAATAATAAAATTCAAGCGACGGCAAAAGAAAAACTTGCTCATAACCCCCGTTACAAGCTTTAAATCGCCATACGGCGTACGTGATTTTTTTCCCATCCCTCCACGCGACATCCCTCAAAAATAAATGCATAATCAAAGCCAACAATGAACTCGAGCTCGGTCCAGCCAAAGCGGCGCGTCTACTTCTATAATATATATATATATATACTCGCCGCAATTCGCATACACACACATATAGACAGAGCGAGTGAGAGAGAGAGAGAGAGATCCGACCCTCGGCTTCGCGAAATCGAATTCTCGTTTTTCCATTTTCGCCGGGTCTCTGCAGCAGGCCAGCCGCGCCACAAAAATCAAACAAAAAGAGACAGACGTAGCCGAGGTGCGTGCACACATATATACTCGAATGGCTATATATAGAGGCAATTGGCGCACATACACGGTACGAAAGAGCGGCGACGGCGGCGGCGGCGCGTCACCATTTGGCGCTTTAAGCCCAGAGGGAAGTGTACGCCCACAGTCCCACCACAAAAGATATCCGCTTGTAACGAGACGAGCTACGTGCACATGCAGACTCGCGCACACACGCGTACACACACGGAGATCGATCCAACTCCCGCGCGCGCTCGCCATCACCGGCAGCAGCGGCAGCGGCGGCAGCATCAGCCACGGCAGCAGCTCCACGAGGTATTGCACGCCGCTATATACTCCTCGGCAAATTATACGTTGCGGACGAATTTTCATCCCTCCTCGCGTACGTACACACTGCGAAGCCTCTACTTTCCGACCCGCCGCGACTCCACCCTGTAGCCAACCCCTGTTTTCCTCTATCTCTCTCTCTCGCTCTCGCAGCCCCGAGTTTGGGTTTCGCGCGCGTGTGTGTGTGCGGGTCGCATCGTTACGCGCGCAAAAATTATGCCCGCTGCAGCAGCAATCACCACGTGCGCGTCTGTGTGAGCGAGCGCCGACGCGTAGACGCGGATTTATTGGATTTCCATTCGGCAATCTAGCGATGTAAAGCCCTCCCTCCCGCCTTCTCCTCCTCGCCCGCGAACCAATTTTTTCGCCCGATCCCGTTTGCTCGTCGTCGCGCGCGTAACCTCTTTTTTTTTTTGTTATTTTGTTTATAAGCGCACGCGCGCGTGTGTGCAGTGTATGTAAAGTATTTTTTTTTTTTTTTTCGGCGTTCGGAGGATTTTTGCGCTCGAGTAAATTTCGCAGCTATGTAGCGCGTGCTGATTTTGCCGCGGCGGCGCGTCGAGCATCGGTCAGTTTTATTTTGCTTCGCCCTCCCTTTTTTCTTTTTTTCACCGGCGATAGGTCGTGTGTGTGTGTGTCTCCTCTCGGGCGGCTATTTTTTGTTTTTGTTAATTGGGATTTTTTCGTTTGGAAATTGACGCGCGAGAGAGACTGCAGCAGCTCGCCCCAACGTCATCGTTTTCGAGGTATAGGGGCGAGATTGAATTTTTTAAAAGAGGTGTTTCGTTTATTTGCCTTGCGCGCGCGACTTATGATTGCTGAATTCCATTTGGCGATTTCGCGCGCGGTCATGAAACGCCGCCCTGCATACAGGATCAAAAGGAGTTGGATATATTATAACGGCCGAATCGAATCACGTCCTGTAAACGATGTTTCGTTACTTTCGAACTTTGGTAAACGAAAAAAAAAGCGCGCGTTATTAATTGGAAATAACGGGAAACTGATGTTCGCTCTACGACCGATTGCGACGGTCGACATAGTTTATCCTCTCTCTCTCGCTCACTTTCTCTCTGGCAAGCCCATTATAGCCGCGAGGACTTAATAAGCACGTTTTCCTACTTATTAGGGTTGGCGCGGCTGGCCGAGAGGCGCGGCGAATACGTCGACAGACCTCGGGGCTCCGGCGACGACAATGCCACCGCCGCCGAGTCGAATATCAAAAAGCTAAAGCGTATAATAAACCGAGAGCGATGCTACCCCTCGATTAACGTCGCAAGCGCATATATAGCATGGGCAAATCACTGCATGCACGGGGGACCCACGAATATCCCATTAAAATGTGCATAAAACTTGGTGCGGTTATGTGCAGCGGACATCGAGTCATCATATAGACGTCCGAGTAATTTTCTTTTGCCCTCGGCCCCCAAACGAACACGCCCCAATTTCCATCCACTTAGCTGCGGTTAACTGTCATTTCTTTCGCTGCTCCTGCAGCTTCGTATATGTATGGAAATAATGGAAAATAATTTTTCTTTTTGTTCGCGAAAATATGTGCTACCGAATGGCTGGAAATATTAAAAAATTTAAATTGGCCCACAGAGAGATTGATTTTTTACCGTACTTATTCATAAATTTCTTAAAATAATATTGTCTTTTCTATATACGTTATCCTCGTAATTATCTATACAGTTTTATATAAGTAGGTACGATGAAATTTCAAATAACAAGTGCGAATATACAAACAAGAGCCAACAACGGCGTATAATATAAGAATGTCTTTGAAGCGGGGAACTACTCCCAGTATAAAATTCATTTTATGCATCATTCTGAGAAACTCGACTCGGCTTTCTAAAACTCTTTATATGTAAAGCAATTAATACAAGGATAAAAATCTTTGGGTGCTCTTAACTAACCCCAGCACCCGGATAATTGATGATAAAACGCGCGGCGAAACATCCTGCCGAATGCAAATTATAATAATAGCTGCCGCCTCGAAAACATTACAAAGAACAATACAATTGTCAATTAGCATAATGAGAAAAATAACTATCCGCCTCTATAGGACACATAGCCGGGCTACATGGGTGGATTATAGTCTAGCTACTGAGTATTCACTGCGGCGGCGGCTCTTCAGACTCTAAACGGGCATTAGCGCGGCGGCGGCGGCGGCGGCACACCCGCTGCGAGTTTTCCCAAACTTGTCAAGTAGCCGGAGGAAAATATATCCTCGTAGCCGCGAACAATGGCCAGACGGCAAAACAGCCACCCGCCGATACACAATATAAACGAGAAAGGAGCTACTGCAGAGCTCTAGCGCCAGAAGAGGCGATGAAAGGAGGCTATTATGATGGCTGCACGCGCTCGAGACGCGAGAAAAATCTCAGACTCGAGTGGCCTGTTTTCTTTCTCTCTTACACCCTGATCCCTTGTAAGCGCGTAAATAATGCCTTTTGTGGAGTTTGCACCGCCGCCGCCGCCTGTGTATACGCGCTATATACCGATTTTTCATGCGCGCGGCGAGAGGGCAAAACTCGATTGGCTGCTCGACCGCGCGTTTTTCTCGGTACGCGTGCAGCGGCTCGCTCGGCACCGATTGACAGGAAAATGTGTGTCGAGTGAGCGAGAGCGGATTTTATGTTTAGCGCGGACCAGGGATTTGGCCATTTTCCCGATTGTCTGTGTGTGTGCGTGTGGATCTATGTATAAGTTGTGGGGTAGTGGTGAAAATGTGCCGGATTACGCGGCACGACGGTTTTTCTCTGCTGATTCGCTTATGCGGATTGGCGCTTTATGATCGCAATATGCGTGCAGCCGGATTCTATGCCTGCTGCGTGCGTATATATACAAGCTCGTTTTTGGAATTGATGGGATCCGAGACTGGTACAAAGCTCTCATCAAGGGAGTGAAAGCAAAGTAAAAGTGAAGCGCGAAATAATTTATGATATAATAAGTATGTGAATGAATTTTCCATTCGATTACAATGTATAGTTTGTAAATAAACGGTTTACTGTGGTTTTTGGCACGCGATACTACTTTAAAATTGAATTATTTAAGATTTTTGCTTATCACAGCTAATTAATAGCAATTCGATCAATGAGCGCGATATACGCAATGTATTTTTCGCTCAGCCGTACATCTAAATCGAAACAATGAATTTCATAATGAAATCAGCTGCACGAGACAACGATAAACGTGACGAAATCCAGTACGCATAAAATGACAATCCAGTCGATCCATCGTTAGCACTTATATATATATATATTACGGGCCCAAAGGCCAGCGGACCGGCAAAGTACAAAGCGAACTACAAAGCGTCTCATTTACGACGCGTCTTTTCCCGAAAAACGCATTTTTCCCGCGCGTGGTGCGCGGTTAAAAGGAAAAATTTTCTTCTCCACCACTTTCTCATTCTCAAGGCGCGCGCGCGTATACAAGCCCATTATATACACTGCCCAGAAAGCGGCGCATTCTTATTCTCCCATGCAGGGCTTTGCTCTTGTCCGAGCGAGTATAGTAGCCGAAAACCGCGGCGGCTACTTTTATATCTCGACTCAATACCGGGAGCCGGGGCGGGAAAATTGGAGCGGATTTGTGCGCTAAAGAGAGAGAGAGAGAGAGAGAGAGAGAGATCCTTTGGTACGGCTCGCCGAGCAAATTAGACTTATCTCCCGTCCATCGGGATTCCGCTCGCGCGCGGCCAGCTGCTGTTGCTATACCACTAGGCGCAAGTTCCTTGGGATTCACAGCCGTCAGCCGCAGCGTCCCTCCTCCTCCTTCTGGTGTATACACGTATACACGCGATTCGGGAGTGGAGAATGGGAAACTGAGAAAGGGGATTGATGAATCGTTGAGTGCACCGGCTAATCGTTGACTGCGGCTGTGTTGTACGATTGCCTGTTGGAGGGGGAAATTATATATGAGGATATCCAAAAAATAATAGATCTTACGGCAAGATTGGCGAGCGTAGTTTTACTTTTGACGAGTGTATTCGACTGTTTTCAAAAATTTATCACGACTATAGCAACAAATGAATGAGAAATGAAAATTTTAAAAAAGCGAGTATACTCGTGGAGAAAAATTTCCCTGGAAACTTCAAAGACCATACTTGGAAATCTTGGAAGAAAATATCCGGCCAAGACGGAACTATGACGAAAAGATGAAAATATGGCAGCCGCGAGCAGCAATAGCGAAAAAGCAGAAGAAAGAGCTACATAAGGCTGCTCAATTTTCAATCGCAAAACGCCGCTGCCGACGCGGACAGTGTGCAGCTACCGTTTCAATAGCCCGGCATATACGCGCACATAACGGAACCGGCAGATTTGCAAACAGTTCTTTCCCCCCGCCCCTTCTCGAACATCTCGCATCTGAAGCATCGAGCGGATCGAAGGTCCATTGCGCGAAGAATGAGATCCCGCTGCTCCTTTGGCTGCTCGCGCGCTCATTGTTCTCATCTCTCTCTCTCTCTCTCTCTCTCTTTTGCTCCGAATATTCTTCTTACCGGGGTCTTTCTTATATACGCTTTATGCTTCGCTGTACATCGCGAATCTACGGGGCGCACAGAGATTACGAGCGTGTTTTCCTGGCGCGTGAATGTGGCAAATGAATGGCGCGATCCCCGTGTGTATATCTGATTTTGCAGGCCTAGAGCCAGATTGTATCGGTCTTCTTTTTCGGAAACGCATCTTTAATGATCGTAGATTCGGTTCTTCCAGACTATTTTCGGAATACAGGACTGAGCCAGTACGGCTGCTTTATTTTATTTGTAACTGATGTTTGCAGGTTAAAGAATATAGTATATTACCGTACGGGTGTGTGTTTATAATCACTAAAACATTTTAAGCAATATCATTGCATAACTTAATAAGTGTGTCATATCGTGTTTAATTCTTTATTATAATAGAGTTTTAATAATTTTCAATTCTTAATTTCATAAAGTAAAAATATTTTGTGGTACTTGTATGTGTTCACAATCGCATAAAGTATATATATTTATTCAATTTGGCATTGATTAGTCAAAACGCCAAATTGGTCTCGTTTAATGAATGACCAGCTAATTCTTTCATCCTATGACAATGTGATATTGTATAATATAAGAAGATCATCTAACTGAACATTATGTTTATAATAATGGTCAAGTGCTTTAGAAAAAAATCACCTGTCAAGATCGAAGAAAGAACTGGCGAGCGCAATGACATTGAAACATTCGAGAATTAGAAGGTAAAAAAGTTAAGAGCATTAAGCAAGCGGCATAAGCGGCTGCAAGGACTTAAAGTTTCGCAACTCGTCTCGTAATTCCCCGAGAAATCTCGGAAGCAGTTCGGTGCCGAGCAGTTCCGCAAAGCTAATCTAAAGTCGGCCGCTTCCTCCCCCGAGGCTTGCAGCTCCGCATCAGCAGCTCGAAAGATCATCAATCCTTATCAGAATCGCTGCAGCCACTTTATCCAAAAATCCCCCGGCCCGCAGAAGTCTCCAACTTATACACCTTCAGCCATGGTTTCATCCCATGCACGCACAACTCGTGTACGTATATATATATATATATACCGAGTGCAGCTAAAAGCTTTTAACATTTCCAACTCATCTCGCGCTAGATAAAGTTGCATTTAACCGGATCCCACTTGACGTCGATAATTATCTCGCTTAATTCCTTGGCGATTCGCCGCGGCGTATCAGCGCTAGCCAGATCTAAAGCTCGGCCTCTCTATCTCTCTCATTCCGGGCTTTTTGGCTAATTGCAGCTCGGCCGAAGAGAGAAACGCTTGCGCATACTACTGGATTTCCCCAGATGGACATATCGAGATTCCCTCGGATTAAGACCGTAAGATAAAGGCCGCCGTTCTAGCTGTTCCCCGAGTGTGGGATATACATGTAGATATGCGCGCGGAAGGCTGATGTCGGCAGCCGCTTTGCACCGTTTAACGCTAGCGCTGCTCTACTACTCGCTTCCCTGCCTACCGATGCAAGTTAAAAACCTTTTTTTTTATGCCGAGGCCGTAGATCCCTGGTGCGCGATGAGAGCAGATGTAGATTAACTGTTACGCGTGGCTTACCGAGTCCGCGCAGGGTAATTAGGAGCCGACGTGTGTAGAGAGAGGCTAGGAGAACTTAACGCTTTTGGATTCTACGCAGACTTGCGATTTTATTTATTTCAAGGAAATTAACCATACAAAAACATCAAATTAAGAGAATCATGGCAATGTATTGCAGGAAATAAATAATTATCTTTAGTACTCTCTATGTACTAAAAGTCAATTAAATCACTTTTCTGTACACCTGATGTACACGTTATGCTTGTTTTCTATACATCTAACAATAATGCATGCATGAGTACGCATTTACTGCCTATACTGAGTCTATGCGTCTATGTACATGACAGTTTGTTAATGACTTTTGAAATTACAACGAAACTCTGCTACTTAAATCAACCTGATCCACCAACCTGCAAAACGTCAACCATTTTTAAAGGTATATTAAGTTGAATTAAATTTTTCTTATTAAATATTTAGAAAGTTTAGCTGCAAATAAGATAATTGTTACTTATTGATATCGTCTTGCTGTGAGATCTTGTTAACATCGTTGTAATAAACTTGTAACGGAAATATTCCTGTTATATGCTTGTGAACCCTTAAATTTATAGCTATACTTTTTGCATATATAGAGGTAAATATTCTAAAATAAATTGTTCATCAACATATTTTATAAATCTAGTATAAACATAATATAATCAGCTGTTTTGTTGAATTAAAATAATCTAGTTTTAACATGCAATTAAAATATAAATACCTCGAAAATAGATAATCAGAATAAAAAATATTTATTGCCATTTTATAAGGGGTTTAGGTACAAGTATCCTTGGTAATATCCAAAGTTATTACCAAGCATAAACGATACCTTGAAATTCACGCGAATTAAAGTGTCAAAAAATAAAGATAAGAATAAATTAATATACTTGGGTCAGAGTAGTTCTTTATTTAAATTTCTTTTTATTCTAGACAGTAGCAATGAGATGAACAATATTATTTGTATACAGGATGCGTAAAAGCCGATTTTTCGCCTCGCATGCGTATATCAAATTGAACTTTACGCACGGAATGTGGGAAAATTCGAAAAATCGCATTATTTAATGACATGACCCGAAGAAGAGAAAACTAATCGGATAGCGTATAGCACAAGACAAGGACCCAAAGTCCAGTGAGAGCCACTGCAGGGACAGATCGGCTCGGCGTGCGACGCTCAACGCGGAGAGCATCCACACACACACACATAGCGAGAGCAAATTACCTCTTTGCACAGAGCTTCTCTCTCTCTCTCTCTCTCGCCTCGTGCGGCTCATTGTTCAACTCGGCACGCGAAACCGCCTCACTCCCCCTCCTTTCCTTTATCCTCCTCCTCCTCCTCCTCCTCCTCCTCCTTCTCTTAATCTCTCCCTCTACCTCGCTCTCTCACTCTCTCTCTCTCTCTCTCTCTCTGTCTCGCTCGCTCTCTCCCTCTCGTCGTTCCTTCACGGTACTCCAAGTTAATTAACTGTGTATACACTGCAGCCAACTCCTACCGTTGTCTTGCTCCCGCCAATTGCCGTCGAGATTCAGCCTCCTCGCCCCTCGCTCGCGTCCTCCTCTGCGCATGCCCGACGCTCGCTCTCTCATTCCCTCTCTCTCTCTCTCTCTCTCTCTCTCAGTCTATACTGCAGGCGCACCCACACGGGAGCAACGATCCTCGCTTCTTGAGCTTCCATCCCGAGTATCTCTGCCTATCGGTGTGAGCTTGCGGCGCATTCGTGTGTGCAGTCCGAGTCCGTAGCTCGGCGGTAAGTGAGTTAGGGGAAGGAGCTTGTGATGGGAGCTGGAGGGGAGAGCTGCTGCTGTTGCTGCTGCTGCTGCTGCTGTTGCTGCTGCTGCTGCTGCTGTAGTGATAAGAGGGTGGAAAGAAAGGGAATGTGTGCAGGGGAGGCTTGTACACGTATATCGGCTTGTATATACATATAGATAACGCAGTAACGTGCTACGTACGTGTATAAGTATAAACAGGGGCAGCTCGGCTCTGTATATATATATGCTACGTACTTATACTGCAAAAGATCCTACCCCTCTTAATTCTCGCGGCATGATTTCATCAACTGAGCCATCGTGTATACTTATACGAGGTAACTCAGGAGGAGAGAGTAGAGAGAGAGAGAGCCGAGGAGCTCGGGATCCGTCGCTATGCAGCGCAGCTGAGGTGGAGCTTGCGAGCGCAAACCCGGAATCAACGGCAACTCTGTAGTCAATTTACTAAAGCCGCGGTATACTTACTTCACCTGCCCACGAGTTTCCACGCCAACCTGCACTGATATCCTGCGGCCCGCAATTCCTTTTTTTTTAACGCGGGCATGGAAATTCACCTTTTCCGTACCTGGTTTTTCGAGTGCATACTGTGGGCCGAAACCTTTTCGCTGCACGCTTCCTAAAACATTCCCGCACTAGTGCAAAAAAGTAGCGGGATCTCGGAGAGAACGAGGGGGGCGGGGTAAAGTGATAAACTTATGTTATAAATAGATATAAGTCGACGCATAATTATGTAGTTTTAAATGTCAAGTTGTTTTAAGTTTCTTAAAATCATTGCGCCATTAAATTTTCTAATTAAAGAGTGACAAATGTATAATATTTTGTAACGAATCTTTTTCTAAGTATCAAATACAAGCTTGTAAACATTATTTTCACATATGCTTTAGGGATAAACTGAAAAAGTGACGCCTGCATTTGAAGTAGAAAGTCGAATGCGGAATCGATGAGGCACAAATTATGAAAGGTTATTAAATGTGTTAAAGTGGATTAACTTTGAAATTAAGAAATTTGACATTTGCGACAATAAACTTAAACGAGCATTATAACAAATTCGAATTGAACACTAAAACGTGATCATTTTCTTTTTGATTTGTCGCCTCAATTCATTTAAATGATATTCAAATCCATTTTAATAATTATTCCGCTCTGGAAAGCTATATTACTAATTTCAAATTTTGTACATAGATTAGACATTCTCACGATGATGCCCGTCTGTTAATCACATACCTGTTAGTTTTCCGATTCCCACACTATGTCTGTACATAAGAGTGGAGGATAATCCTTCGATACCTTGACGTGGTTTAGCATTTTCTTCTTTCGATTATATCGCTTCTCACAACTTATATGACTAGTAATTTTTAACAGTCTAAGCGACTTCGATCTCGTTCAAATTCGTATTCTATTCGCTTAAAAAATAAACTCTTTGAAAAATCTATACATAATACACAAAATATTTATTCTTCGATAAAACTAAAATAGTACCGATGACGATTATCAAATGTATATATATATATATATAAGTAGACCAACTTTCCCTAAAAACTATGAAATAAAGCAATCCGCAGGAAATTTCCTCCTATCGGAAATTGCATTTAACTCCGCTACAGAGACGCAGCGCGCACGCAGATATATATATGATTGTACTATACGTATAACCGAATGCAGATCGAGTCTCGGGAGCCGGTTTGCGCGCGTCAGAGTTTCCGAGAACCGCACAGAGGATTATTATCGTTGGCAAGCGCCCACGCTAATCTGGCGCGGATTCACTTTGAAATGCACCGGGCCACACCGAACGGCCACGGCAATGAACTACCCTGCGGAGACGCCCCGTAATTGTTGCTCTATACCTCTCTCTCTCTCTCTATCTCTCTATGTGCATGTGTGTGAGTGTGTGTGTGTGTGTGGATGTGTACGTACATCACCCGCAGACGCACGAGTGACGAGAGCGGCACGACTGGCACGAGGCGGTCGCTACTCCTTTGACTTCTGCCCACATGAGCGCATCTGCAGGCTCGATTGCCACCATTTCGCATCGGACTCCAGGATATTAATATCCCCCCCTCCCCACTCCTCACCCTTTTTTCCTGTGGTTTCCATTTTATTCCGGTTCTTGTCCACGAGAGGGTTGCAATTTGAGAACTAGTACCGAGTAAACCTCTCATTCGTATAAACGCATAAATTGTGTTTTATTTTCGTTGTGCTTTTTTTTTTTTTGTTATTCCGATTGCGATACTAGTTCGAGCTACTTATTTGAATAAGTTGTTACTGATATAATTGTTGTTTAACTATCAATTTTCTGTTTCCTCGTGATTTCCATTGGCTCATTTACGTATAAATACTCTCGCAGAACTACGAGCTTTCACTCGAAAGCCAATGAGTTATTTCATTTAAATATATAATGTCTACATTATTATTTATTGGGTGATTATAATATCTAGGTAATTATTATTTTATCTAATTTACAAAATGGTAAGGTGTACATACAATGAACATACGATAATAATATATTTTACGTTAGTTAAAATTTTTCAATCTCTCTGCGTTCGATTCCATTTAATTTAAGATTTAAAATTAAAAACAAAAACTAAAAATGTCAATAAAAAAAAAGATTTTTCTTTTTAATCCAATGTCATCTTAAATAGAAAATATCAATCAATATTTGAGTACGACAGATGAATGCGTTTCCGCTCTGATTGCAAAATATATAAGACGAGCGGTTATAAACTTTTGAAAAATATGAAAGATCAAAAAGAAAGTCCAGAATCACTTAACGAAAGCAAGTTCATCGGTGCATTTATCTGGGCGAGACCAAAAAAAAACAATCAGCGCCTCTGTCATCCATCGTAAAACTCAATAATTCGCGTAGCGCGCGGTCGCGTATCTATATACAGTCTGGCGCGGCGACAACAACGCAAAAGAGCAAAAAAAAAGTCCGCGAGCGCGGGACGGAAATTCGCGTGCAAAAAAAAACCGAACCTCCCGATTGATTATTTTATTTTTGATTCGAGGCTTGCAGAGCGAGTCATTCCCGAGACTCGCGCGGCCTTTTCCGATGGCTCTCCATTTTATGCAATCCAACAGCTCTCGCTCACCGTATTTCCGCGCGGCCCGCGCCACAATGCACCAAACTCCCGTATGTATATATGTTAAAAACCGAGCGCGACTTTCACATATACACGTGTGTGTGCGCGCGAGGGGTTGTAGAGGAGCGAGAGAGAGATCGAACGATTTGTCGCCGTACAAAAAGCACAAAATTAAATTTCGCTCCCTCGGCGCAATATAGGCGCGCACGTGTGTGTGTGTGTGTGTGTGTGTGTGCGTATGCGTGGAAAAAGGACGGCGGGGAAAAAAGGTCGCGCCATGCGACGAGGTGGGGCTGCGGGAGCTGAACGAGCAGCAGCAGCAGCAGCAGAAAGAGAGAGCGAGTGTGGGTGCAAAACGCGTCCTCCAATGGCGTTTAGCGGCACGTTAACCGTCGTTCGGGCGCTCCGTCTCTTTCCATCTCGTTGGCGGCCCGAGGCCAATTTCGCTAAGCCGGTATTTACCGATGCCTTGGGCGCTCTTAAATAAACTGCGATAAGAGAAAAGGACGGGACGATAGCTGGGAGTCGGGAGACGAGCGGTCCCGAGCAGAAGGGTAAGTAAGTGGCAATCCTTCTCTCTATACTCTGTACTGACTGTATGTATATACCTACTGGAGCCTGTCGCCCTCTTCGCTCCGCAGCTCCGTCGGTCGGTCCAAACTCGCCTCGCTTCGCCTCGACTGTATACATACACGCGCACGTGCGAGCTTCGCACACGCATACACGTGTCTCTCCTTGTGCATTTCGCTCTCTGAGGTTTTCTCTGTCTGCGCGGTGCCCTTTTTCTCTCTCTCTCTCTCTCTCTCTCTCTACACCATCTCCTCCTTCTCCTTCTCCTGCTTGTTCGCACTCTAGAAGAAGAAAGAGACAGAGGAAGAGAGAGAGAGAGAGAGAGAGAGATGTAGTCGAGTTTGTCCCCTTGAAATGCGATCGGATCTAATTTTCGTCAATGCCCGTGTGTGTCTGTTTCCCTTCGCGCGTTTCTTGCTTCGAGGCTTTTCTCGTTCCACCGCGAGCCTCGGTTCCCTCTACTATGTATACTATAGTCTTCGTCCGTGGAGGCGCTGTAACTGCGTAAGAGTTAATTTGCCTATAACGATGACGAGTTCTCTCTCTCCCTCTCTATTCTCTGTGTGTGCATGGGGTACCCCCTTGATGGAGGAAATTTTTTAACTGATTCGAAATGAATTTTGTCTCTTCACCCCTCTGATGCTTTTTCTTTTCAGTTAGTTCCTCCATTATGTATTTGCAAAGCGTCACTTTCATTCTGTTTGTGAACTGCACGCTTCGTACCGATAGTTTTTAATGTACTAAATTATTACGAGGAATTTTTATATTTATATACCTGTAATCGAAAATATAGTAAGTATACATTGGGAACATAGATTGTTGCCACATCGATAGATTTGGTTGAGCTATAGCAATTTTCGTAGTTGTCAAAATTAACAATAATTCTTTGTTGAAATTCTAAAATATCGTTATATTTTGGCGAATATTGTTATTGAACTGGCACATTTCACAGCTACATCTTTTAACGATTATGTTCTTAGCTGGACTTGTCAAATTAGCTTTCTCCGCGTAGGTATAATAAAAGTGTAATAAACTATAATCCATTAATGATAGTTCCTAATTATCGAGTAAAAAATACTGTTATTAGGTAAAAAGATGAGATGTCGGTCGGACATATCCAGAGATCAAATGAATAACGTTGAACGAGGAGGCGCAGAGAAAAAATTGCGATTCGTAACAAGTGGATGACAAAGTCCGAGCTCCCGCATGCAGAGCAGCATGTGCATGTAACAGATTGGAAGACCTCGGAGACGCGCCGAAAACGAATCAGTGCAGGAAGCGGACACCGAGGAGCAGAGAGAGAAATAGAGAGAGAGAGAGAGAGAGAGTGGCTACAGTGCGGGGTTGGGTTACGTCGTTCCGTCGTGCACGATGTTTTCCGGTCGCGCTTTAACTCGTCGTTATCGGATCGAAAATCGATTAGTCGAGGCGCGTAGCCTTTATCGCTAATCGGATCTAACTCTCTCTCTTGATCCATCTGTAGATGGAAGGAAAAATAGCAGAGAGAGAGAGAGAGAGAGAGAGAGAGAGCCGGTGGTGGCTGGCTGGCTGTGACTGCACGCTGCGTGCATATGTCCTGGGAGTGTGGAGCAGCGCCGGGTCAAGCCGGAGGCCTTGGCTCTCTTCTATTTATCTCTGCTGGATACCTTTGAACCCGGGGCCTCGTACCAGTACCGGTGCCCCTCTCTGTACACCCAGACACCATGTGTCCTCGCAGCTCGTATACCTCGTAGCTCTTTCCATTGCGCATTTCGTACCCCCTTCCCGTCTACCTTCCTCCCGTATACCACCGCCGGGAGACATGCTTTCTCTCTCTCTCTCTCTCTTTATTTCATCTGCAGCACAGCCTCCGCGCAGTTATAATATGTACCGAGCGAAAATTTCGTAGAGAGCGTAATGGAGTTTGTAATTGCCGGGCTCGCGCGCTGATTACGAATTTTGATAAGGGAACAAAGGGAGGGGCAGAGTTTTGCGCGAAAGCCGATTCGGACGAGATGCAGGAGAGAAAGAGAGAGAGAGAGAGAGAGAGAACACAGCGGTGGTCTCTCCTGCGGGTTCAATTTCATACATGTGTATATACGGACGCGAGCTTCGTGTCTTGCTGGGATTCGATGAGCTGAATAGGTTTTCTTTTTGTTAGAAATTTAGCGACCGCTTAGATTGCGCGCGGAGATAGTGCTGATGGGAAGCGATACGCCGAGTGGATCAAAGGGATTTTTCACTTGCCGAGATAATTTTCATTATTGACTAATCGTTGCTGACAAATCAACCAGTTAAAGATACTTATGAGAATTTTGCGTTACCGCCAGTTGCACGGAGATTTCGAGCAAACGGTATTTTTTTACAGAATTGAATTGTATAAAATGTAACTATAGTTATAAAAACATATAAGTCAATTTTCGTTTTCTGACTATGCGTGAATGAAAACGATTATGCAAATCTTGGAAATGAAGTTGCTGATTTTTAAATTCAAGCGACATAATTTTCGAATTAAGATTTCTCGAATCGTAACATTTCCCAGTGCAATTACCTTGAAATTCAAAATGAGTTTTTCGTTTATACAGCAAAAAAAAAATTGTTAGTACTTCGAATAATGCAGCTTGCAGAAACGGGGCATGTACAATGTACGTAGATTAAGCCATTCCTCTAAAATATTGAAAATTACAACTGGGTTTAGTCGTATACCAGCTTATTTATTTCTAATAAGTTTCCAAGTGCATAATGCATTGCGACGTTACTCTGCGTTACTATCAATTCGAATTTCGAATGCGTTTAGCAGCGCGAATGTATATACGCAAACCTATCTATGCATACATATGTTTAGGCAAAGTGAATTTGTGTAACTGCGTATCGCGAGTGCATTCAGCTGCAGCCGTAAGTGTACATGCAGTAACGGAACTGTAATCGCGTTTTCGGTACACCTTGCGCAAATCTAATCCGGAAATTGATTTCATTTCCTAGGGATGCAACTACAGAATAGTCTGCCTAACTCAATTACTCCGAATTTGTTCTTACGTTAATTAATTCGATTAACGTGTTGAAATAGTACTGGATAAATATTGTAATTTATTCAAATAAATAAACAATTTATAAAGGCTGAAAACAAATATTTTTATCTAGCCAACCGCCACTGGCCAGAGCAATTTATATACAAGTATTAATCGCATCGCTTGTGTGGACTTGAAGTTTCAAAAACGTCAAAAACCATTAGTCGAATTGAGGAAAGGGGAAGAAAAAAATCGAAGCAAAGTGCACAAAGAGCAAATTTGCAGTCATCGCAACTGCGTACAGAATATCAGCGGAGAACGCAGTGGAAGCTCGAGCAGAGAAAATATCCCGCGATTTTTCCGCATCAGCGCGCGGCAAATTCCGCATCGGGACCGCTGCAGGAAAATCCCGTGAAAAATGGAAGCAGCAGTAGTCTCTCGTCTCCCGCGCGCGCACATCCAGTCTCGAACGTGAAAATGTGCAGTTACGATATATGTATACATAGAGAGAGAGAGAGAGAGAGAGAAGTGGTGGTGGCGGCGTCGACGAGCGAAAGGCAAAACGTCGCGTGCACACACAAACGATCTCCGACCGCCGCAGCCGCCGTCGTTCCTATGGCTTTTTATAAATTCGATGTGGCTATAGGTATATAGAGGAAGCTTTGGTGCGCGATAGCGAGTTTCTCTCTCTCTCTCTCTCTCTCTCTCTCTCTCTCTCTCTCTCTGAGCCATGTTTGCGGGTTTATAAATTGGGTTCGGCGCTGAGGATTTTTCTATTAGGGTAAAATTGGTTCTTTCAACCGCCACCAGAGCCGCTCCGCGTGTACCCTCTCTCTTTTTCCATTTTCCGTTTCTCCCTCCCGTGCAGCAGCGCCCTTGGCATTCGTTTATCCCTTTTTCCATTCTTCTCCCTCTTTCTCGACTCGCGGATTCGTGTGCAGTACTGCTTTGCCTCCACCTATATATATATATATGCTCTGCATCTTTCTTTCCTTCGTGCTTTGTTTACTCCCATTTTTCATCGCTTTCATCGCTCGCTGCTCTCCTATCCCCCTCTCACTGCTCTCTCTCTCTCTCTCTCTTTCACTCTCTCCGCGCTACTTTTTTCTACCTTCCCTCCGCGTTCCCATCTTTCTTTCAATCAACATTTTCCTCGTGCGTCATGCATCTATTTTCTATTGCGCCTTTACCCTTTTTCATTTTCATTTTCAATGCGTTTTTCACCTTGTTACCGCTCAGCTTTGCCTTTTCCCCGGCAATTATATCTTTACATATTTCCCCGCTATAGCCGTTTCTATAACTTTCGTATACAAACGCTTTTATTTCCGGAATTCCCTTCTCTATAAATCTTCTTTATTATGCTTTTCAATGCTACATGATTTTCTGTTTTTTTTTTTCAAACCTTTTCTGCACTTACCACTCTATTCCCTTTACTTTGTGATGTATACATTGTGGTTAAAACATGATTATAAAGCAATTGGAAACGCTTGTGTGAATCTTCTTTTATAACATAGAGAACCCCTTTAAAACTTTCTATACAATAAAACCAGAAAACACGTAGAGTATTCATTGGTGTAATAACCTTTTTGGCAAAAAATGAATCCCGATTCAGAGTTCATGATAACGACTTGGAGGGACTATTAACTGTACTTTAAATTAATTTCTTGGATATCGATATCAGACATTAGCTACTATTATGTTAAGAATATTTAAATAACAAAATAAATCTGTACGTAACTTTAATTTTTGCAAAATATATATTTTAGGTGTATTTCTCAAAATATAAGATCTTTAATGCAAAGAAATAAGAATTGAGGTCTCAAGAACTGCTATTATTTGGTAGCGTATCAAAATTACTTTTATTTCAATACTTCATTCAATGAGAAAAAATGTAATACCTAAAGGGCTTACAGGATTATGCGGTACCTAAAATATGGTCTATCAGCCTAAATTAAGATGGCGCGATGTAACAAAGAACCGCAGCACCATTTGAGAAATTCCTTTGAATAACGATTACAAATTTTAAAATAATTAGCTCGAGCGTACAGCTCGGGGATGAAAAAGTTTTCGAGGTGGTTTCCTCGTGTCGGCATTGCGTCACCGCCTCGTCGCGGCTGCAGACTCTCAAAAGTCGATATTTCCGTCAACGGAGTTATCGGTGTTTCCTAACATTCTGCCCAGCGTCGTTCGTATAAACGAAGTTACCGATCAAAGTGCCCGAGCCTCTCTGCCTCCTCCGCAGCCTCTTCCACGAGGCTCACCGCTTGCCCTCCTCCTCCTCCTCCTCCTCCTCCTCTGGCACCGCTTCCTTACCTTAGCCTCCGTCTGTCCCGCTCTCCTTTTCCGACATTTTTCGCGCGGCTTGCGAGTCTTGTCCCTTAGCTCTCCTGAAATCGCGTCTCACCGGCTTCCATTTCCGATACGAGGCGCCAAAGCTTTCTCCTTTACGCTCCCTTCCTTTCTTACAGTCGCGCTTTCCCTTATAGAGGCGACAAATACCGCTGTCAATTTATTATAGAATTCGCAAGCAAGAATAAGCGCTTGTCTACGAAAAACTTTCGCTAATTTTCAGGATGTGATTTATTGATAATAATACTTTATTTTCAGAAGCTTGTGCATTTGAAAATGTTTAAAAGTTAGAGTATCGAGACAAACTCTCATTTCAAATAATTATTTTATGTTACGAAATGGATAAAACTTTATACGAAGAAACGCCTTTTTCGGAGTTATTCTAGCATTTGATTGGATGAAAATACTTAACCGATCACCTGGCTTTAAATTTGTAAAATTAAATTTTCAACTGTGTTCCTATATTATTTGAGCTTTTGAAATAAAAAATTTCATTAAAGTCGTTCATTCGTAAGCTCTTAATATGAAAGCAATGATTTTAAATTTATTACACTAAGTCAATCATTCAATTCTGCTTTCGCATATTCGCGAGCGTGATTTGTTGGTAAAAAAAAAGTCAAGAAAGAACTTTACCTATACCATTTAACTAAAAATAATACTCGAATAGCTTTGGGAAAATTGTTTCATTCTAAATAAAAAAAAAAGATTTATTTTAATTAAGATATGTAAAATATGAAATTACACCAGTAAATGACCATCCAAGATTTTTTACAGTGTGATTGATAAGTTTTTATGAATTTGAATGAATAAAAATAAATGGTAATTTTTCGAATGTTTAAAAAAATACACGTAAAAAGAATTTCTTTTATTAAACAAAATAAAAGAATCTCATGAAAGATACGCAGATGTTTTATGTTTTTCGAAATAAAAATTTTGTTAAATTGCAGGGAAAAACTGTTATTACGTATATTAATCCTCTAGTGTATTAAGCATTATAGGAGACATGGTAGCAGCATTAGGGCACATGGCTCTAAAAAGGAATATCAGTGTTACAGAATTACAGAATTTATTTGAAAAGTATCCATCAGGTATCATCTCCATGAGGTTTTAGGTAAGTTATTTTAAATTGCAGATAAAAAAAAGTGGAATAATTCACATAATGCATGAAAATAATAAAATATACAGAATTACCTACTATACTTTATTATATTTTGTCATTTTGTTTACAAGTTTATATAGTAACTGCATAATAACAAACGCCTAAAATTTTACAACTATGGCGACTTATTTTTTTGTTTGATTAAATAAATAAACAGCCACTCAGAAAGCTCATCCTCCCATGCCTCCCGCACAGAGTGCAGAAGGTGAACGATCATCGATGACTGGCTTCTCGAACAAGTCGAGAAACCAAGTCGTCCTCACGCTCAGGAAGGAGAGCTACGTCTCCTCATCGTGGTTGCATCGACTCCTACTTTGGGTAGAGAGTCTGCGAAGATATACTACAGAAATGATCCTGTGAAGTATGATCTTGTCTTTTCCATCCGCTTAGCCTGTATTTGTGCTCGAGACGAGGCTTTTTCTCTCGCAGACGGAGTTTACTGGCATCCACCTGGCGGTTGGAAAGCCGAACTTACCGTTCACGTCCCGATAGTCGGTATTAGAGTGGGGAGCGCTATGTTTAGCACAATGCTTGATCGAGTATATGTACAACGAGCGAGTCAGAATGTTGCGTAACACCGCATCGCATGGCAAAGAAAACGACACTTTTTAACATTATTTGTATTCGTAATAATAATCGCAACTGGTACATACATCGTAATTAGCTTATAGAATTAATTGATAGAACATAGATTTTATTAATTTTTCACCGATTTGATACCGGAAATCTATTTTTAAACATTTACTTATTATACGTATATAATTAATAAATTTCTCGATTTATTCATTATATTTTATATAGCAAAAAACCGCCGCCACTTCATTGGCACTTAGCTTCCTCTAACTCAATGTTTGGTTCCAATAGACATTTTTTATATTATTTATAAATACAGTAAATAATAAAACATATTTAAAACTATATATATTAGTCTACTATATTGAAAAATAATAATAAAAGTTTATTTTCTGTAACTAATGTACAATAATTATTATTAATCACTTTAAAAATTATTTACTATTTTGAATATATATTTTTTTGAAACATTATACGAGAAGTTCGGCTTCTCATTTAGGTGAGTGTGTGAGAAGCAAATAAGTGTGCGAGAAGTAATATCTTCTAATAATTCTAAGCATGCTAACAATATTCTTAACGATAATTTAATAAATTTTAATAATGATTGATAAAGAGATTTAAATGTTACAACCTAAGTTTCGAAAATTGACAGTTTTCAAACTCACAAAAGAACTTGAAAATCGGTTCATCCTTTCTTGAGATACAGAGGTATACCCACACACGCATACACATACACAGATACGAAAAACAATTTTCTCAAAACTAGTCAAATTTTAATTCCAATGATGTTAAAAATGTTTTTAAACATTTTTGGAAAAAAAAATTTTTCACCGGTACAAAAAACTTCATCTCTGAGGAAGCAAAATAAAAATTTTTTTAAATAAATGAATAAGCTGGGAATAAGTGGAATAATTTCAATTATTTATAAATTATTATAGGTACTTTTTTACTTTAACGTTTTCCATTTTCAACAAAACATGAATTAAACATAATCATTTTCTCTATAAACTAAAATTGTAATTTTAATATATTTTATGCAACGGCAAATGTCGAAATGAAACATTACAGAACTCAAATTGAAAATTTTAAACATTTTAATTAATTCGTCCGATATAAAAAGCGCAGCCTGCACCTATATTCACATACGAGAAAAGCTGCTATGCAAAATAATAATCGCATGTTCATATGTGTATAATTGGCCATTTCGTTAACGCTTTTATCAATTTTGTCACTCACACAGCCGCTCGCCGGTTTCTTCTGATAATAAATTGTCCGATAAAAAAGTCACAAAAACTAATTACCCTGTCACATAAAATAGGGAAAAAATCGAACGTATACGAGAGAGAGGAAGAGAGAGAGAGAGAGAGAGAGAGAGAGAGAGAGAGAAAGAGACGGAGGCAAGCCATCGCTGAACTCGCGGGGAACACACACACAATCGCCAATCTGGCGCAATCATTTTTCAATAGCCCCGACCCGAATTATTAATTTCGTTAGCGCGGCTCTGTGTAACGTTGTAATTGCGCGGCATGTGCGCTCCGCTTCGTCATTTTCATCTGACGTTTTACGCAGGAGGCTTAATTCTCTTCCCTTTATCCCTTTATCCTCCATCATATCGGGAAATTCAATTTTCGTTAAAGAATAGTAGACAAACTCTAATTTTACTTAGCATTCTCATTAATTTCGATTAATTTATCCGATAATCAAAATGAGAACGCTACTATTGCTGAAATCCTATATCGATTAGTTAACGAGTTAAACAGTGTAAGTTGCAGCTGGAAAAAGTTTCTTTGCACGCTGCGCGCAGTCTCGTCAAATTCTCATCGAGTGGCGCGACGTCCCATTGTCTCCGTTGCAGTCGACGAGTAAAATCCACTCTCGGCGTTTCACTCTTCGAAATCGACTTGTCCACACTCGCGCAGAGCAGCACGACGAGCATCGCATAATATAAAATCCGTTATCCCGGCTAAAAGTATACATCCGCCCGGCTCTTTTCGTACACATTGGCACAGGCCCCCCCGCAAAACGACTTAGGCGTTACGGGATGGAAGAGCGTAACAGTTGCCCTTTGCCAACTCAATCGCCATGTGAAAACGACGTGAAATGGGATTGATGTAATTTGGTTAGGTCCGCAGCGCCGTACCGTGCACTTGCGTGCTAAAGCAAGAGCAAGGGAGAGAGAGAGAGAGAGAGAGAGAGAGAGAGAGAGAGAGAGAGAGGGAGACCCTAAAACTCGAGGCTCCGCACACCCATCGGGGTTTGATTCTAATGACTTATGAAGTCAAGCCAAATGACCGGGCGTGTATATACACTCTTTCGACGTGGCGCGGCGGTCGGCGGCGGCGGTGGCCTCTCGTAGTAACCCGCGGCAAATCCAATAATCTCCGGCCCCTCGACGTCGAACAATCGCTCGCCCATTAGATATAGCATCATCCTTCCAAAGAAGAGACCTGCAAGACCATCTCTCTCTCTCTCTCTCTCTCTCTCTTGCTCGGAGCGAAAGCGAATAAATATTGTGAAATAAGAGGAGAGACGAGGCGCTTGGGGGATGATAAAGAGACCGTCGGGGAGGGATAGAGTGGAGCAATTGACTTTTCATTGATTTTACGCCCGAACTGCTGCGTCTGCGATGAGATTTTTCCTTTTCGCGGTCACCGACTCTGGCCTCTCGGCCCTTCTGCGCACACATATACGCCAAGCCTCCTCCTGACGCTGCCCTCTTTTCTCTCTACTTTGGATTTTTCTTGAAGGTATTATGTATCGTATGAACCACGCGTATAATTTGTGGGGTTTCTGTTTGTGTACGGATCACGAGATATTTCAAGATTTGGCAGTCGCCCTTTAGCTATGTGGGATATTAAGATCTTTTGTTTCGATCCCTCGAGGTGGAGAATCGTTTCTGGCCATTGTATAGAATAGATTTGAGGGTATAACGGTCTCATAGAGCGAGTTTAGAGAAGAATTATCGAATCCATAGGTACTTATAACTTTGCCTGATTTATTTCTACGCGCGATAGTTTGCTCGAGTATTAATTGTTATTGTAAGGCTATCAATAACTTTATGCTTAGTCTCTGTCAAAGCAATATCTATTTTAATTGTAATAAGAACTCTTCTGATGGAACCCTTAAAGTTCTTTAAATTTTTCATTTCGTAAGTTATACAATAGTTAATTTAACAATTTTAAATTACTTCAACACCGCGGCCGTTTATTACATATAAAAAAAACCTACCCCACTGAGAAAGCAATAAAATAAGCAAGAAAATGCCAGATCCGAAAATTCCGTGTACATAAGTGCCATAATCAAAAGACATTCTTGAAGTAAAGCGCGAAAATGTTTGGGAAAACTATAAATCCGATAAACAAAGTGGAGGAATAAAATAAAAAGTGGCTTAACCAAAAAATCTTCTTGTACACGTAGGGATATAGTGAGTTTGGGTGCGCAGGGGGTAGAGCTCGGGGAAAAAGGTTGGCGGGTATATACGGAATGAAAGGAGCCTTAACTTTTCCTTATCGAAAATAAGTCGTTAGCCAGCCTTTCATCTTGCTAAACGAGTTTTCGCGGCGCGCTGCGCACAAACTTCTTTCTCCCCTGCACGCGGCCCTACCCCCCACCTTCCGCGTTTATTTTTCTTTTTTTAACCTCCCTCTTTACCTCATCCGCCACTCGTCTACACACACGCGCGTACATACACATACACGGAGGTGAGTCCCGCTGCCTCGCTTTAAGGGATTTTTCAATTTTCACCGGGTAAACTAATTCAATCGGCCAACACTCGACGAGTCACGCATGTCTCGCTTTCGCCTCTCGTTCCGAACGCTGCAGCGGACAATCTTCGCGCTCCTTTGCCTTATCGAATTTCTCTTAGCTTTTCCAAGTCTTTTTCACTTTTTTTGCTCTCTCTCTCTCTTTCTCTTTTGCTCTTGCGAGCGGCGCGGAGGAGAAAAAAAAGTGACTTTTGAAGAGCCGAGGCGAGATTTTCAGCCGGCGACAGAAATCGAGTTCTAACTTTGGATTTAAGGTGATTGTTGGCCTTTTAATATAAATCGATCTACTTGTTTTAGAAAGCTCTTTTTATCGAGTCGCTGCTTTCGATGTACTAACTTGCAGTAAATGCTTTTGAAAAGCGCAATTAGCTTGATTAAATACCGTTGTTACGACACGTTTGAATAGCAGTAACATCAAACTAATACTGGCTTATTCTGCCGTTTGCAAAAGCTATCTACACTAAGAACGTCTTAGCTTCACAAACACCGATAATCTTGTATGTGTATGCGATGCGTTGTTTTTCGTTGCAATTATCAAAATATTACCGAATCTTTAATGAGATTAAACATTATTTGTGCAAATTTCACAGTCATTCATACGTCTTCGATAATTGGATTACTTTTTGCGTTTTTTTTTCATCATAAATCTTAATAAACAAGTATTATTTACGATATTTTTTGCGGCCAAAGCATGCACTTATACTTGTAGTTTTCATAAACGAGCGCAAACGCAAAAAACACATCATCCCACTCAGCAAGATCCAATTCCACGTACTTAAAAAAAAAGAAGGTAAGTACAGATGGTTTAGCAGCTCGCCGGGGGTCCAAGGTACATAATCTCTCGGAGTCAGGCAGCCCCAGCGCAGCAGTTGCGCGCAGGCCCGTCCAACTCAACTCGGCCAAGTAAGCGCGAGAGCTCGCTATACGGAGTGCAGCCGCCAGCGCATTCCTACTCATCGCGCCTTTGGGGGGGTTGAATTTTAATGGGGAAGTAACGGTTTCCCGGGGCTGTCCGCTCTATCCTCCTATACATGTATACGTGTATATCGTATAGCTGGCTCGACGCTCCGGAGCGCGGATTGGCCGGCGCGCGCACAATGGCACACGAGCGAGCGAGAGAAGAGCGACGGCAGCAACAGCAGCAGCGGCGAAGGCGGCGGCGGCACACGGAAACAGCCAGAAATCCTCTTAGGCGAGTGACGTCTTTACGCAATTACCCGTAATTGGACCTTATCTCTTGTTCTCTCTCTCTCTCTCTCTCTCTCTCTCCCCTGGCCTCTGTGCTCCTTCTTTCATCTTGGGAGCTTGAGCGCGCGGCGCAATCTAATTAGACGCGAAGAATAAGACCGGAGGCTCGGCCGCGCGCGCGCCAAAACACCGACTTAACTCGTGCGCCCGACAAGCCTTGCTTATACAATCCTTACCCCTGAGTCCTCGCTCCTGCTCTTTCGACACTTTATTTTTGACCGCTTGTCGTCCTTTTTGGTCCTTTTTGCTCGATCGTTTTTAACGCGACTGATTATAGCTTGTCGATGAAAAATGATTAATATTTAATGCTGTATAGAGACTTTATCGAGTCTGACTAATCGGTTTAATATAGAAAGTTTAGTCTCTATAAATGTGTTTTTAATCGATATACATGTATAGTCGATTTAGATTTTTGCGCTTCGGTGAACTGCGCTCTTAAAATTCACAATCTGTGCATATAAGTAATTGTTAGATAAGATAATTGGTTAAACATTCAATACATTGGAAACTGTCGGAACCAACTTTTGAAAAACTGTTTTAAATGCACGAGATGATGTGTGCTTAAAATTGAACAGGTAAATTTCAGCTAGTTCTTTTATGTAAAACATAATGAATTATTTAACACAGAAATTGCAAACATTCTGATTTTCAAATATTTATCATCTTTAATAATCACTGAATGATAATTTGGTGACACTTTTTCACTCGTTGAAATTTGAGTGGTAGTTAAAGCAGGTTCGAGAATAACAGTGATTTATACAGTATAATCATGTTTTTGTATAAAAGATAATACGACTTCAACTTAATTAACCGCTTACCGCTAATCAAATATAAGCTGATAATTTACATATATCGTCGCGCAATGCCGCACATTGCAGAAGGAAACAAATTTTAGGTGGAAAGCAGCGGGTCAAGTATTTTTCTAGCTCGATCGCAAGAGAAAGGGCACGATTCAAAAGAAATAACTATACACGCATACGCGCGACAAGTGTTATAACGAATCAATTGCGTAGATAGCGAGCGCGTGCGAGTTCTCGGAATAAAGGCGTGGGAGTGATTGCGTAGCAGATCTAATCGGCTACTTTCCTTCTCGCAGCAAAGCATAATTACATCCCGATTTCATGCGCATAAATCATTATCTCGTTACAACGAGACAATAAAAACTGCTAAAAAGAGAACACGGAATTTTCATAATCTGTAAATGTGAGTGCATAACTTCCTCGTTCGACGATGATGATCTCTTGACCGTCTCGTGTGCTCGCAACATGTGTATAAAAGCGCGCCAGACCTTCGAGAATGCCTTTATAATATGCACAATTATCTACGTACATAAAACTGAATAATATGTTTCTTTTTTTTATGGCCGATTATGCGCTGTTATTTAAAAAGTGTTTTTTGGGCTTTTCTTTTTAATCGCGTACGCTCTCGTCACGCCATTTCTTCAATCTGGAGTTAACATTCTGGGTGTGCGCGTCACTGGGAAATATCTGCTCGATTACATAATCTACTTATTTTAATGGATGTATTATATACACGTGTAAAAATCGAAACAGATAATTTCTTAAGAGATTCCAAGTATTGCTTAGATCTTATCATTTTTTATTAAACACTAGTACTTAACGAGCCATCACAATAGTTGATGTGAAAAAATTATTTAAAAAAAAAGCATCAAGCTAAAAAACAACAGGGAAAACGTTTATTGTGCATATCTAAGTAATATAAGATATGAAGAATATTAAAAAAATATGCATCATTAAGTAGTAAATTGAAATCGTGCACTGCCGTGTATTATCGTGCTTATAACAGCTAAAGACAACATTTTTTTTGTCAATTCATACGACACGATAAGTTTTTTTTAGTTTTTCTTCTCGAACAACAATAACGGATTGACTCAACCATTTGTTGAGAACAATAATAATTGCCTCATTATTACTCGTGCAAATGTGTCTTTCATGGGGAGCTGACAAGATGCCAGCAATGCGGAGGTGTTGGACGAGAAGGTCGACATCGCCTTATCGAAATCGAGAAATAATTAAATGAAAGCATTTCGCGTCTCGGTCTTGATGAGCGTCTTAACGAGGTTCTCCCGAATTATCAGCAATTATCGAGCCTTCGACATAATTGCGTTAGCCGCGCTGAAGTTGGAAAAGCTGCGGCTAAATACATTTTCTTCCGAGATAGCAAAGCTCATTGAATGATTTCCGCGTCTTATTTTCCCTTTGGAAATTTGCATCGAATACTCGATGTTGTTTCACCAATATCTAACCATCCACTCGTATGTTATTTATGCAGTTATACTAATATATTTTATTTTTCAGGTCTCCCATTTAATTTCTTTTAAAATTCCTTTTTAGCGTCAATGAATATTAAAAAAATTAACAACATAAAAATGATAATTTATTTTAAATATATATATATGTCCGTGTACTATCTATTATTCATTTATTGGTCTCCATATCTAATAAGATTTTGATCAATAAATTAGAATCTGTTTACAGCATTCTTTTCTGAGTTATTTATCTTTTAACCACCATAGACCGATAATCAGATTAGAGCATAACTAACAATAAATTCTTCTCAAAAAAAAAGAATAGTTGCTTCTCGTGTAGTGTTTAAAACAGTTACAATAATCTATATACGATACAAGTAAACGTAGGTGATACTTATACCTGATATGTTACCATTTTATATTCTTTTGTAAATTTGTACAAAAGCTTTTTTACCCGTCTAATGTAAATAGATAAATGTATATTAGTAATAATATAACCTAACATAGCATAATTCAAGCAATTCTTCAGAGAAGAAAAAAGCATCTGCTCATTAGCCCATTCGAGATGTCACGAAAATCTGATGCATCGAAGTAAGCCGAGATCGTCGAATTACAGTAGCAATAGCTATGCGTCCAGGCTAATAAGACTCCTTTTTCAATGTTCCCATTGTCAGTTACAATCGAGAGCATGGAAAAGACTCTCGAGACGGAGGCGCGAGCAAAGTCGCGTTGTTGGAGCTAAACTCAACAAAAGCGAGAAAAATATTTTGGTGAACGAATAGTCGCGTTCACGGGGCGATGGACACCGAATATCCCCTGCCACTGAAGATCGCATCGGAGTTGAAGAATCGTGTGTCATAACAGTATACAATAAAAAAGAGAGAGAGAGAGAAAGAGAAACGCGCTGCAGTTGGTCGCACGACTCGAGAGAGTAGTTTACACTTAAAGGAAGAAGGATATACGGTTATATATGGAATCTATATTTAGGTCCGGTTTTTGTTGCCTGCGTATAGTAGGAAAACGAGACGATTTACCATTGTTCGCAGCTTCATCTCCATAGTTACATGTCCTTTGGGACTGGTGCTTTATAAAGTTTTCTTGACAGTTGGCTCACGACTCTGCGCAGGATTATCAAAAAAAATGTGCAGTTGGCAAAATTATATTTGCATAATTTCGAATAATTTAAGAATTTAATAATAACGCGCTATTGTTCGCGAGTAACTCTTCGCATAGTTATTCACGAAATTTTGAGAAATTCGTTCCTTTGCCGAAACTCGGTAGCTATCGAACAAAAATTATTTCTCATCCATACGAGCAGCGGCAGCATTTCACAAAGGAGTAAGTGCGATTTTTTTTTTAATTTTATCTCTTCATTTTTTATTAGCGCTAAATACTTCTGAAATTTTTTTGTATATACCTCGTATGGATCGTAAGCTTTAGACGCATTACCAGCAGCTCTAAATGCATTAAGGACAATGTATAACGTATAGTCCCGCGCGTGAAGCATGTATATAGGCAGGATGAATGGAATAAGGAACCGCAAACGAGCTCTAACGAATCAAATATATAATCTTTAAATATCCTCTGGTTTCATAGCCATTAAACCTCGCAGACGATTGGCCAAAAACTTTATTCCTACCCCGTGTTCTCGCCCCGTCCCAAGCCTCCGCTCTTTCATCCCTCGAAAATATATCCTACACGCTTACCCAGAGAAAGAGAGGAGAATAAAGAGCGGCGCGCGAGAGAGAGAGAGAGAGAGAGAGAGAAAGAGGAGAGGAAAAAAAGCGTATTTTGACACCCCGTAAAATAGACGCAGCATGTGGCCCACCCAATTAGGAGGTCCCATCGTCGGCGCTCCCTTATACGTGCCTCCGCACCAAAGCGTTAAACCCAATGGACCCACCGTAAAGAAGATACAGCGAACTGTCTCGGTTGGTTGTTTGTCCTCTCAACCTGTGTATGTGTGTGAGATCGCGAGGTACACGCGCGAGAGCACCTGAGCGAGGAGGGAGTGCAGCAGCGAGAATAAGAGAACGAGCTGGCACGCATTAAACGCGCGTTCACGCCTTTCCGTGTTTTTTCTCATCTTCTTCTCTCCCCTGCACACACAAGTAGTCCCTTCGCTCTTCGTCCTTGTTCCCGCGCGATTGTCGGCGAGCTGCCGCTGCGCGTCGCCGCCGCGCGAGCAATAGAGACGAGAGAGACAGAGAGCGAGGCTAATCTCGCGGCTGCACTACGAGCTCT
This sequence comes from Megastigmus dorsalis, assembly GCA_900490025.1. NCBI lineage: Eukaryota > Metazoa > Arthropoda > Insecta > Hymenoptera > Megastigmidae > Megastigmus > Megastigmus dorsalis. The sequence goes on from UELU01138612.1 coordinate 44,606, forward strand.
TACACGCTTACTACACCCCATTGTTGCTCTATACTCGCGCGAACCTGCGTGTAAGTGTACTATATACACACTCACGCGGCGGCTTATTCGCTTTTTCGTTTTCTTCTCTTTTCCAGATGGAGGAGAAACCTGTTAATGGTCGAGTGCCGAGTATAAACCGTAGCCGATGCGACGGCTGTTGTGGCGCGATGCGACTCGATGCTCCAGTACAATGCGCACCTATATGTAGTCGGTGTGAATTGAATTCTGTCTTCCTCGTGGACATTCAGCCGTGGCCGTTTCTGTGTACGCTTATATGTACGCGAAGTTAAGGCGAAGGGGTGTGCGAGTGAAGTGCATTGGGTCGGGCGCGTGAAAGAGTTTCTTTTTTTTTCACGGGGCGCGAAGCTTAAATTGAAGGGACAGGATGCGTTGGCCTATAAAAGGTGACACCTTCTTCTTGGCATTATTTCCAAGACTGTTGTCCAAGTATATTTGATATCGACGAAATGATCGCTGCTCTGCTGAACGGGAAGCCGGAGGACGATTACAGTTTCGTACTTCTTTTCCTTCAATTTTTAATATTTTAACATTTTTTTCGAGTTTCGAGCCCAATTGTTTGTAACGTTAAACTATACTCGTCCGGCTGCCCATTAACTCTATCTTATAGAAGCTGAGTTTTGTTATTCTTATTTTAAATTTTTATCCTGCAACGACATTGTCGGTAAAAAAAATTCACATCGAAGCTTAGTTTTGATTTATAAAGACAAAAACAATTTTACCCAGAATTCAACTGACTTTTACAAAAATTACAGAAAATTCTGCAGATTCTATCATCATGCGGCTTTGAACTATTTACGATAGCATATAGCAATGCTGATACAACAAACGAAACTTAATTGATGCGATTGTAAAAATGATTCCTCTATTTTAGTACATGATTCATTAAGAACGCAATGATTATTTATTATTGCGTATAGTTTAATGCCATTTAACACGAATAAGAAACTACGCAAATAGTGGCTTATTTTTGGCTTTGACTACATTAAAATACTAATAGCTGATTACTCAATGATTTTTTATGGAAGGATAGTAGTGCAAACATTTTTATGAATAAATCAATATTTACGTACCCATCAATCATTAAACTAGCTGATAAACATTTTTAGCGGCCCTTAGCATTGCATTTCATAATTTTGACAATTGTCTCACAATATAAGTGATTTTTTCAAAAAACAATTGACGTCGGATAATATTTTCTTATTTAGACAAATTTTCTGTATTATTATTGAAATATCTTATTATGATAAACAGCAATATTTCATCAGCAGCACGTTCGCGTGAAACGATAGGGAAGTGTTTATTTTTTAGTGATGGGTAAAAAATAATGTTCTTACGTTTACCAAGGATAAGCATTGAATGTAGATAAACACTTTTGAGAAGAATCACGCCTGTTTTATGCAACTTATCAACAACTGAAAGTATTAAGCAAGTCACTGACGAAATAATTCGCTGTGTAGCGCACTATCCTCGTATCGCTTCCGTTAGATCGATGTATTTCAACGAATTCAGATAATCTTTAATTGGCTAAAAGCCTGTACGGAAATTTTTTCTTTTTGGTTTTTTTTTTGTACTTGATGCCATAAAGACTTTACAGAAAAAGATTTTTACGTTTATTGTTTTACTTAATTCAAAAACACTTAATCTTTACATTGCTTATGCTTGAAACTCAATAATTGGGCATTAAGACGCTTTGTTTTCACTTTCGTATTAAGAGAATATCAAGAGGAAAGTTTTAACGAGGCCAAACAAACATTGCCAAATATTTACGAAGCTGTTAAATTGTTAAATCGATAAGTTATTTGATTAGTTTGTCATACTGTAGTTTATTTTGTCAAGTGCAATATTTCCTGCATAACTTAATATTAATTCTTAAAACACGTAACTGTGCATATTTATAATCTACCAATATTATAATCTAACTAATGATGTTGGTAAATTAAAAAAATTAACAAAAATACGGGGTTATGTTAAAATAAGCAGTCCTGAAAGATGTTCTAAATCCTTTGTAATATATGATTTGACTACTTATTACCTTAGTTCGCATTTAGTGAAAACATGAAAGACTTTATCTATTTAAGTATAGTACGACAGTTTCACTAACATATAGTTAAGAGACAAACAGTGTTCCAAACACACCATTTCGATATCGGATGTTGATCTTCCGCAACACCATTTGGATTAGGAAATGAATTTCAATTTTATTAAGAGTACAAAACAAAGTATTCCACTGCCAGATGTAACAAAACAATCCACGTTATCAAATCCTATATATTATTTAAACATGCAAGTTAAGATGCAAGTACAAGAGTGCTCAAATATAACGTTATGGTTATACACAAGTATTATAAAAAATTCTATGGTACCCGCGTACCTTCCATATAAGCGAGCAAAATTCAATGGGGTAATAATAATCTTATTGAAAAGGATAACGCGATTACTCCGCAACCCTTCTCTGTGCGAGGAAGAGTTAGCCAAGCCCTCCAAGAGTGATTAACTTAGAATAAAGCTCCGAATTTAGTGAAAACTTCTCGAAATAACAGTTGACCTTTTGTTTTACATAATTTGCTGTTTAGGCAAAACAACAGTTTAGCCTTGAAGATATATATTATTTACACTGTTTGCAATACAGGTATATAAAATAGTTGTATCCAAATCTATTTTTGGAAACGACTCGAGCGAGGAACAATATTATCTCATTCGATCGAATCACGAGGAAAGAAATGCCAGCACGTAAAAACTTAAGTCAGACACATTTCCTTGGAATCCTCCATTTTCCGTGAAATCACCTCGAATCGAGTAGAATCCACTTTCCGCCTGTTACAGTTGCATATGGAAAAACCGAAATCCAATCGCGCAACTGAGGCGCAAACCGCGCTTCCAATCGTCGACGATTAATACATCATTTTCACTTCCCGACTTATCTGCGCGTCATTTGCACTGCAGCCACTTGTGCCCGTTAATAATGAAATTTTAGAATAATCGGGTAGGCAATTCATAGTCGCTGAGTGGGATTTCTATTAGCGAGCGCTGCATCTCTCTCTCTCTCTATCTCTATCTTTCTCGCTCGTTCGTTCGCTCGTTCGCTTTCTCTCGGCGTCCTTCGTCTCAAGCAGCGAACACAAGGCGTCTGCAAAACGCCTCTGCACCAACGCAAGGGAAGACAATCTCCCGAGAGGAGATGGCCTGAGTTTTTTTCCAATTTGCCGAAGATCTATTTCCTATCGACGCTGCTGCTGCTGCCGCTACCTCTTCTCTCTCTCTCTCTCTCTCTTGCTCTCTCTCACTCACTCTCTCTCTCTATCGTTCTTTTTCCTTTTTTACCGCTGAATTCCTGCACGGGAACGGCGACGACGTTCGAGGAAGGCGGCCCTAGCGCGAGCTCGAGCGAAAAAGGGAAGAAGAACGGTATAGAAGGGTTTATGGAGAGAGTGACGCATTAGCCGAGGGAGTAGGAAGTGCCTGTAGGTAAATAGTCGAAGATATTACGTAAATTGAAGGATCATATGGACGCTTAGTTCCCAAGATTTGAGCTTGTTTCTCTAATAACGGCTTCGATGCATATTGCATTTATATACTTTAATTGTAAAACAGGCCACTCTCATTCTTTATGAATTTTTATTCTATTTTATGAATAAGAAATATTATTGTGTATCATTGTTTACGAAGAAAACATTTATGTTATGAATAGTTTGATACTAGTGGAATAATCAAATAAAATATTACCACAAATAATCAAATTTGCGAGCGTTAACCTTTAGACTGCCGGGATTTGGAAGAGCATATCGCCTTCAGAAAACTGGTATTTAAGGTACCTTATATCAATGATTAATCATACACACAGTGTCGATCATGGGGTACGTCAATATATTGATTCTCCGGCAGTCTAAAGGTTAATTTTATCGGTTAGAAAAGTAATTTTACTTGACAAGTTAGCGATGGCGCCGTAAATAAAAGCAAAAGTCAGCGGAAATCTACGGGAATTAGTTAATCAATTGCTGAACTACATAATATGCTCAACAAATCTCGTGTCCATCGTAGATTTTTCAACCCTCCGTATACGTAATCTCATTTCACCTCAATTTTCTCTATAAAAAGGCGAATGTAATTGAAAAAAACTCGAGGGATCGGATAAGAAGATAACAAGCTGGAGAAACGTTCACATGATAAAAGAAACGAGAGAAGCTTTAACGTCGTAGCCGAAGAAAAAGGAAGCAAACCTCTAGTGTCCACCAATGGCGAAGGTGAGGCAGAGAGAGAGAGAGAGAAAGAAAAGGTGAGAGTAGGTAAGGAAAAAAATAAAAAAAAGCCCCGAAAGAGAGAGAGAGAGAGAGAGAGAGAGAGAGAGAGAGGGATGATAGGTGTAGATGTAGAAGCTGGCAGCTGAGCACTGCAGTTGAAAATCGGGAGAAGGTAATTTTAGGTTGGCTAACGTCGTTTCGCTTTTAATGAACTTCTCCGTTCGTTAAGTACGTTTCTCCGTCTCCTGCGAGCTGCAGCGTCTCTCTCACTGTATATACACCACCGCCTCCTCAGAGCTTCGCTGCTGCTGCTGCCGCCGCTGCTGCTGCTGCTGATGCGCGAAAGCTCGCGTCTCTCGCGGAGAGCAAAGCTCGTCGGCTAGTTTTGGACGTTTTCTCGCCCTTCCGGCATCTTTTCCCGTCCCGCTCGCTCTTTTCTCCACCTGCCACCCCTAACCCTGCTCTCCGATCTATATATCTATACGTACGTAGGCGCGCCTCGCTAAGTCTGTCTCGACTTTTATGTAGAAAACTGTCCCGCGCGCTCCGCTACTTGTTTCCAATTTGTACGCGCTTTCTCCTGCCCTTTCTATTTGGTCCCTTTTAATTCCTTTTAATTATGCGCTCTGCTCGCTAATTACTCGGGTGCGACTTTTTCCTATACTACGGAATATTGCGCATTGTTTCGATCGAGTTTTTTTTTAACGACTGTTGTACAGGAAATACTTCTTACATGTCCTATCTCTCGCTTGAATATCTTTTGTGTACAGGGAACATGAATAAAAATATTACAGATATTTCTGAAACTTTTCTTCTATATAACAAAGTAATTCAGGTAATTCGTACTAATAAGCTTTATTCTGAATCACTTCGTACAATGTATTGAGCTAATAATTATTACGTTTGCCAATCAATAAGCATCAACAAATTATATTACTACTAAGGCTTTTAAGCTGAGAATTTTGATTTTCTCTACATACAGTTGCATGTCAACGCCAAGATGAGTACCTTTTAATAGAGTTCCTGGCAATCCTGGAAATGTAGGCGCATAATCTTGATTCTCATATAATCCCTGTATAAATAATAATAATAATACTGAAATATTGAAGCTGAGTGAGTATTGAAATCAACTGTACATAAGATTGAAATATGTTTGCTATTAAAATAATTTTCGAAAAGAACACATGCACTCGGTTAAGGTCAGAAAGATTTTTTTTATGTTTACCACTTCGTAAAATTCCAAGTAATTAAAAGTTTACTAAAAATTACAATTACAGTACCTTTTTGGGAGGACAGTCATCAGCGCCTAATGGTTTTACCAAAATATCGTAATAATATTTTGCTTGCTCTCCGTCACAAAGTTTAGTATTAAATGATAGACCAGTTGGAACATTGTAGCCTAGAGCCCGGCTAAATACCTCAAATCTCAGCTTTACCAAAAATAATAAATTATAAATATTAATATTTTATTTATAAAATATCTAAGAAATCCTTCCTTACCATAATATTTTCTGGTATTTCTTCAATTACGTCCACCACTACTTTTAAAGTATTTAACGACTGAGGCTTATAGTTAATTGAAACATCAAAGCTATCTTTATCAATATAAGTGTAGTTGACAAATTCTATACTAATATCTTCCAAATAAGGCTTGATAATTTTCTGAAATAGTAATTTAATTTATTAATGTATCTAAACATTCAGATATATATATTAAAGCATATTACTTACTTCGCAATCCATATATTTTATAAGACATAGCGTCACCATTATTAAAATATATGCTATTGAGATCATTTTGGAAATTCTAGTGCGTATGTACGCGGGAAACATATAAATCGATTAATATGAAGATCAATTATGTAAAAACTATAAAGATCAGAATTGAAATACCTATTACAGAAATTTTGCTTTTTCTTTTAAGACTGTATTATATGTCTACAAAAATAATAATTTTGCTTGCTTGCAAGAGAATTCATGAAAAAATTTGCGTTTCAAAAAACGAAAGAGCAACATTTTTTAAGGATTTCTACATAAAAATGTTCATATGCGATATAAAATTGAATACTGATACCTTAGTATTGAATATAGTACGCTAATATAAATTTTAAAGAATATATATTTGAAACTTTAATTATAACTGAAATTTGAAACATTTTCATTAAAATTTCTTGAATAATTATTGGGCTATTTTTGTAAATGTAAGTCTTAAAAATTATTTTATTATTACTTAATTTATTTATAAATTATATATTACATTTATATTGGAACAAATAATTCAGTTTAAGGAAGCTAAATGCCAATGAATTGCAGCGGTTTTTTCACTCGTGCACTACATACCGTAAATAACTTTAAAGTAAAGTATATTATATTGAAAAGATTTTTTGAAAAAGATCTGTCCGATTCAGAATGTCAAAGAATACTACAAAAATCTGTTTCATTTGCTTACAACCCTGAACTGCATATATTAAAAGTCAGAATTAACAAAACATTGAAATAAAGGCTCATTTTTCTCTATTGTTTATTTAACTGACATTGTAAAAACTATTATAATACGACATTAATTGACCATTGTTTTTTTATTTCATTTCAAAGTTATTACAGGTCGTAAAGTTAATCGCATGAGTCAGCTGTACTCAATTCTTCTTAGTTAATGAATTTTATTACTCTAAATTTTACAAACTGAATTTAGAGCTTGTTCATCCAGGTGCGTGGTATTGTAAATAATAATTGATATTAAATTTCGCATTATACCAGATAAGAGAAATTTCATCTACATTACATTTAGACTGACATATCTTAAAAAATGTCGATGAATGTACATTAAAAAATAACTTGAATATAGTACAAAGATTCGTTTTCATGAATATCGATATTTATAATTTGCTTTTATTTTTTAATTTAGTTTTATGTTGTTCATTAAATAGGTTGGGTTCCTTCCCTGGGGCATTTCAACGTAAATTTAGTAGATATTTTTCAGAAATTTTGCAGAATATTTTTCTTGTATGATTCATTGTATCTATTGTTATAATAGATCATTAACACAGAATGTATGTCGTTATTTTTCATCAACTTTGTAGAATAATTGCACTTCTAATTTACTTAATTATTTCGTATTAAATGTTTCAATCAAAAATAATTAAATTTGTTTTATCATAATTTTATTCCATTGATAATCTACTGCAATTTAAATAACAACCTCTTACCGCAAAACACCGTGTCATACGAAAGGAACGTTAAAAAAAATATTCCATCCATTCATTGCGAGATCTTAACTTTAAATGAATCGCAAAAAGTTCGGCGACCGATTATTGTCAGAAGTGAAAAGTGGTCGCATTAGCATCGCATTCTCGAAACGGACATTTCCGTTCTCTAGTATACACTCCTAATACTTAATCCCTAGTTTTTTTCCTCCAGCTCTCACTTCTTATCGATCTGCTACTTGCTCAATAAACGAACTTCATCGTGCGATTGGCACGTCATCAACGGGCTCGGTTTAATTGTTTATACGATTCAGACAAATGAAAACAAATACATACGTGAAAACAATACGTAAGTGATTATATACAATTGACGTATTTTCCAGGGCCAAGGAATTATATTTGATAAATATATATCTGTCTAACAAAAACGCTACATTGGAAGATTTGAATAAATGAAAAGTTGATTGTAATATTCAAGTTCAGTGACAATAAATTAATTGAAAATTAATTGAAAATAAATGAATCGAGCAGTCCTATGATACGTATTTAAGTGAATCATTTGAATTAAAAATATATTATCGAAGTTACTCTTCAGATGCAATATGAAATGTTACATCAATATTTCACGTATTCTATATCTTACTAAAATGACGACAGAATAGCCTAGGATGAAATCAAATGGAGATTGGGTCTGCTGATAAAATTGCATGTTGATTCTTTCGGCAATCTGAGCGATAAATAGATCAATTTAATTCAACTACAATCAACATTCCGATAACCCGGATGGAGGCCATTGTTGCATTGCTTTCAAGATATTCCTATATGTATGATATACACGCCTACCATTATCACTAACGTCATTATGGAGTATTGCAACAGTGATCTTCCAAAACAATAAAAACATACGAAATGTTGATGTATCTGTTGCTATTATGCATCAAAGCGTCATCCCGGTTTCTATTGTTGTCGAGAAAATTTGTTTTTCTCGTGAAAACTGTTTCTCTTTATAGATTCCGTGCATTCATCGTTGTTTTCACTGCGATTTTTAGACAGTCACTGACGATCTTTCCGAAAATGGATTAAAAATTTAATTTTATGAAGAGAAAAAAACAATATGCAGAAATACATATTGCGTAAAGTCATCAGTTATAAATACAACTCCAAAAAGTTGCTCTCTAAATTTCAAGCAGTGACTATTCACTGATTCGCAGTGCATATATATCTATTTCGACCAGCTATAAGAAGGTCACTGCGAATAAGTGAATAGTCACTGCTTGAAATTTAGAGAGTAAGTGTACGATTATGGAACAGAGCTACAGTAAACAGGCAGTGAAATCCTGCATCTAGAAAGGTTTATTTGTTAAACTCAGTTTTTAAATAACTTAGGAGATCGATGAACAGAATTATTTTTTTCGTCAAGTATAAAATAATCCTTCAATTCAAATCAACAATTAAGATTTTTCATGAAAATATGAAGGTTGAACATTTTGGATAAGATATCCCTATGCTGTAAATACATAAAAGCGCCAACAGTTTACGCTTCTACACAATTTTTTTTTCTTGTAATTATAAATTATATTACCGTTTTAGGCATAACTGAGAACTTCTTTTATTTTTCGATATCATTTTTCTGATAAGATAGGTTATAAAATATTAATATTTTTATCTGTAGATAAAAAGTGGATTTCATAATTTTTATTCTACTAATAATCTTTATCCTAAAGATTTTATATAATTTATTTTAAAATAAGTGCAGTGTTTCTGCTCTATAAACATCAATAGTCTCCTTCATACTGTTTTATATTTTGTATTAATTTTAAAATTGAAATTTAAGCTGCAGATTTTTAGAACTTGTTATATTGACAAGATATATATAGTTTAATAAAAGACTACAAATAAACAAAAATAAAAAAGTCAATCTTCTTGAAGTAAAATGATTTTAAATCTTCAACTTTAATTGGACTCTATATAAATAAATACAAAATAATGAACTTTTATTTTATAACTGAATGAATAAAATGAATAGTGAGACATAAGTACTAGTAGATAGTAACTGTATGTATCTATAGAGTTTTCATATGAAAATCATAAGAAGTAAATTATTATTTATAAGCTTATTTATTAACATAGATAAAGTCACAATTAAAGCATAATTATCGTAAACATTAACACATTACATGCATATTAGATTATAAATATAATCTAATTAGGCTTTTTATAAGTGTAATCAAGATAAGCAATGTTTTATTAGAATTTATAATATAAAATAAATTAACATGAAGCCGTATGTTTTGTATAAAAAAACATTTATTTATTCAACAGTTTCTTTTTCATCATAAGATTTGACATATCTAACTAAATGAAATAAACAAATTTATATTAATAACATGATATACTTTATTGATTGCCGTAAGGTTGAAGTTATTTAAATGAGTTCTTTTCACTAATCATAATTATTTTAAAGTGATAATATCTATCTTTATATATACTATCTAACATTTTCTAATTTTCTAATAATATCTAATTTTTTCTGTAAAAATTTCCTGTTTTTAACTGCATTACTGAAATTAAGTTAGTTTATGCTTTTAACTAAGATGTTTAAATTTAAAGAAATAAACATTGTTTTTTATTATCGAACTACCTATATTGGTTCCCTAACTTAGGTTATCGTACTAAAATATTTCCGGATAAAAATTACAGGTGAAATAGTCTCACCTTATCTACACGGGAAAAAATCGCAAGCAAACATTACTTAATTTAGCTCGGCAGATTACACTGAAGCACGAATGAAGCAAAATGTATTGAAGTTATTGGGCAAATGTTACTGAAAATATTCGGTAATACATACTGAAATAACAGTCAAATACAAAGTGCCTAAATAATCAAGCAAAGATTACTTTGCCGTCTTCCAATCGCGAATGTGTATAATACACTCTCTTTTACTAAAATGTAAACATTAACTTTTCAAGTTATTTAATTTATAAGTCCTAATTTTATATTCAATATTTTCCGAATTTGTACACCTTGTGTATTAAATAAGCTTGTCGGTTGTTTATGTACATATCACACGGTGTAAACAACTACAGCGGCAAGCGACAGAAAATTGATTGGCTAGGTAAAGTATGCCTAACTTCTTTTACTCGATTGATCACGCAAAATTTACCGAACTAGTTATGTTCATGTTCTATCACCGTCAATCACATCTTGCTTAATGAGTTTAGCTCAAGCTATTCGGTAAATTTTGCTTGAAGGTTCATGAAACTCTGCTTGCGATTTTTTTTTTCGTGTAGCATCCGACGGATAAACCAAATCACTCCTCCCAAAAATGATTATTCTTTTGGAACAGACTTCGACTCATCCTAAAGATATTACGGGGAAGTTAAACTGATAGTCGAGCTGATAGTAGTACGTCACGTGCTGCTCGTGCGTGTTCGATATAATAGCCACGCAATCTGTAAATATACTTATAAAAAAAGCAGCTTAAGATAACACTGACATTTGAATGATTGACTTTAATACTGAATTTATAGATATATAGTCTTTTTTATAATTTAAGCTAAATAATTTACTCTATTGCTTATTATTTAATTCTGAATGCAATTAAAGAACTAGGAACTTTAATGCAATTGCCGGTTTAACAAAATTTATGATTCTGTGTCTACATGTAATGTAAATGGTGAAAAATATGCTCAGAATGGTCAGTCTTCTACGATCTATTATTTAAAAATATTTGCACAGTCGTACATTGCCGTGAAACGCATTAGATAAGCATAACTTTATCATCAATAAGTATATCGGGACAGACCGCGAATTGTAGTTTCGTCTCATTTAAGGACACACATTCCAGATGAAAATAAAAATAAAAGTATGAAATTGAAAGTTTGCAGTTTTCTATTCTTGCACTGCATGTATATACAACGTAAGAATAGCTTTTCTTATGGTTATCATTAAACTATTGAAACTTTAAGCTGCTCCTTATTCTATTTAAGTAAGCTGACGTTGCATCATCGCTTACTATCCTGAAACGTATTTATTTTAGATGATAATACAGAGAACGTAAAAAATCCATAGTCATACAATTTTTAATAAAGGTAGTATCTCCATAATCAGCATATAGGTAACACACAATAAGTACAATGTTTATAAAAAAATTCATTTTCTCAAATTAATTCCAGAATCATAGTCATTTGTAAATCAATTTTTATAATAAAATGATATTTTAATTTTGTTTAATTATCTGGGTTCTCAGTTCCGATTGAATATATAAACCTTAAACTCGAAATTATCAAAACCAAATATTTTAGTCATATGCATATGTCATATCACGTGCTACATCACAAGATAATTGTTTTGACGAAAAAAAACTATAGAGCCTCGACCGACACTGATTAAAATAAGCTCCCCAATTTTTATTTAATTTTGATGTCATGAACAGTTGCACTTAAAATTGTCTTCGATATTGCATCCAATTGATTATGAAAGATACTCATTGATTCATCGCTGTTTCTTAATCTATTTATATATGTAAGTACGCCGTTCTCATGCGCTGCCTAGTAGTTTTTCAAAATGCCAAAGACGATAAGTATGCAGAATCTTGTGTACAATGCATATAGGTATATATCCTCTGTTTTAAGAATATCGTGCTTTATAGAGCTTACACACTCGCACGGGCGTACCAACACTTTTAAAGCGTTCGGATCTCGCGTATCTTAACGCGGGACTTTCGTCAGTCGTTCATTGATATCAACGAAACTGAAGCGTGGGTTTACATCATCAGTGAGCGACCAAAAACATGCGCGACCTTCTATTTCTACTATAAGTAGCTTTTCTAGTTATGATGCGTCTAGAAGCAAATGTAGGAGGAAATCAGGCGTGCCAGGCGATGCGCACGTGTGTTTATTTACATCATGCCTCTCGAGTGTATTATCGGTATCTACGAATGCACTTGTATGCGCTGCACTTATGGTTTCTCCAAATGCTGTCTTCCGCTTCCGATTATTTTCGGTTATCTTTTATGTGTTATCTAAATAATATTTAAACATTCAATTAATATATATAGGTATACATTAATATACAGTATGTTAAAATTCGATACTTGCCAAACAATCGATATAATGGAATTTTTATTTTAAATACATCTATTGGATTAGCTAAAGAAGAGATTATATCTAATGAGATTAAAGTTTGTCTTGAAAATTGAACAAATTAATCGAGCAATAGGTATAATATAAAAAATATTCCAATAAGTATCTTAAGCTATAAATTTTTATGGCTTACAATGATTTATGGTATCATACATAGATTCATCCGCTTTCCCAAAAACAGCTGAGAAACTTACTAGTTTGAACAATATTTTCCGAATCCAAGTATCTGATTACGAATTATTCTATATTTGAGATAAGTAAATGTGACTTTTTAGCAGAAACTCTGTATAAAAATTAATCATCGGACATTGCAATAAGCACACATTTCAATTTACATTAATATTTTAATTCTTTTTTTATAATTGACTTGTGATGCATAAAAAATTTATACATTTTATGTTAATTTTCAGAAATCGATGTATTATAATTGATAGGATATTAAAACTTTCATTTCAATGATACATTTAATTACAATGTGTAAGTAATTAATTGAAGAAATCAAGACGATTTTTTAAATAATATTTGGCAAATTTCATTAGAGCAGTTGATGCTGTGTTATCTTTGTATTTAATAGTAATTATGCATAGTAAATATAATACAATAGTCAATATTTAATTTAAATAATCAAACCCAACAAATTGTACTTGCACTATGTTTCAATGATGTTTCAATTAAACTTAATTACTATCTGAACCGTAATTGCATGATGAAATTAAAAATGCTTGAGAAATTGTTAGCTCGACGCTTCGCTGTTTGTACTTAGATAACACACTTTTCGTGTATTCGTGTATTCCTTTTAACAGACATCGTCCGAAATCAATCGACAGCAGCACAATATATTTCTGCGTCAATTTTAGTGAAATGGAAAGAAAAGAAAAATAGAAAAATAGAGCGTTAATTGAATTGGTCCGCGATGTGCAGCCATTAGGGTACCTATACGGTGTATCGAAATTTACTGGAAAGAATCCCACGAGCGAAGACTTGTTTTGTTTCGTACATGTTAATGCCATCTGACGCAATCCATTGCTATCGGTAAATATAAAAGCTGGCGCGGAACCGGCGTGCGATCAGTACGGACGTGAGCGCGCTAACGCATAGTATTTCTATATTCTTTTATAACGCCTAGAACTCTTCGGTCTCTCCAATTGTTTTCACTCCAGTATTCATACTTTGACGTTCTTTCGCTTTTTACGCCCTTGATTGTCCCAACGGTTTTTCGCTGCGAATAAAAGTGATTTGGTTCAGAACATTTGTTCGGAAAAGCAATCTGACAGTTAGAAAAGAGATTGGATTTTGTGTTGCGATTCGTTGGTAGTACAAACACTAGAATCATGAATAAATTCAACAAAAATAAGTTCAAGATCGACTACGCTCAGTTCAAAACGGAGGTTTCGATGCGAAGAAGAACAGCTGCTACACGGGAACTGAGTAATTATTTTTTCAAAACTTTAAGGGCATTATTTCCATTTAAAATGACCAATTTTTAAGGAATTCATCGATGAGATAAAAATATCAAATTTTTATACAAATTAGAACAGACATTAAAGAATTTTAAATTTCGTATAAAAGACTTAAACAGTTATACACGGCTGTTGTAATATGTAAATGATTAGTATTTTATTATCTTAAGAAATTTTCTAGATGCTTTAAAAAAAATTTCAAATTTAAATAGTGCCACACAAAATCTTGATAAGGACTTGATCTTAATTAGCACATGATACTTGTAGCGTATATATCAATTCTACACTCACCATTAACAAATTGATCAGGGCTCATGATTTATTGAAAAATTACTTAACTAGCATCTAATGAATTCTTGAAATCCACAGCAAAAATAGCATATTCGGCGCCGAACAGCGTGATATCGTTGGCCGAGGGGATGCCGAACGAGGAGACGTTTCCGTTCTCCGAGATCTCGGTGAAGCTTATCGACGGCTCCGATTTCATCTTGGAGGGCGACGAGCTGGCTGCTGCTCTTCAATATATTCCTAGTCAAGGCTTTCCGCCTCTACTACAGGTACGTCCTTGGACTTGATCAATACAGTCGCATCCACTTTATCGTGATTCGATTATTTTGTTATAGTTAAAATTCCTACCGATGATCGTTTGTATATATTTATACATAGAAAAGTTCACAATTACTTACCGTTCTACTTCCTAAGTGATCGATAGTAAAACTAAAATTTAGATTCAATACTTTTTTTTTCCTTTTTATTGTTAAAATTAGGAATTCGAATTTGTAATTTATCATTCAATTCAAATAAATGAATAAACAATTTGTTTTTATTAAATTTAACATCAGCATCGATTAGGATGATAAAAAGTGGATAAAATATTGAGATGAATAATTGGTTATTTCTGCATAGGCGATAAGAGAATTCCAAAGAAAGGCGCACGCTCCGCCAATTTGGGAAAGCCGCGAGGTTGTGGTTGTCGCAGGTGGGCAGGATGGACTGAGCAAGGCACTCGAGGCTATTATCGGACCCGGTGATCCGATTTTAGTACAAAATCCGTTTTATCCAGGCGTCAGTGTGGTGGTAAATAGATCTTCTTTTATTCTTAAAAAATAGCAAATGGACAAGCCACGTGTAGAAATCAATTTCCAGACTTTCTTTCCAAGAATCAACTTGCAATCATCTCAAACTTTTTTATGCAATATACATAATTAATTGTTTACGAAATAATAGCGTAATGAAAAAAGTAAGATTTTTACTAATTTGGTAAAAATGGAAAAAAAAAGCACGTTGTCCATTTGTCGCGAAAGGAAACTCGTTAGTCGAAGCAAAGCCTTGCAGATAACTGGTATACATGTATAGAGTATTGGACGAAATGTTCTTAGATCAATCCTCACGAGTCGGAACTCATCCCGATCGACCAAGACGATTACGGCATGAGCCCGACTTGCCTGCGCGAGAGGCTGCAGGAGCGCGAGGCTTCCGGCCAGAAGATGCCGAAGATTATGTACATTAACGCCACAGGCGCGAATCCCACCGGCACAGTCATGCCCTTGGAGCGAAGGAAGGAGATCTACAGGATAGCCTGCGAGTACAATTTCCTCATCCTCGACGACGATCCTTATCACTTCATGTACTTCACCGACGTGAGTATTCTATACACTGCTGATGCTCTCCCGGTATATACGCAGCTGCTTCCCTCGCTCTAAACAGATTCCCTTCAATCTCCCTTCGACTATTTTTAAGTCCCCGATGCCAATCTTGAAATTCAATAAGCTCCTTCATACATCTTTTAATTTAACTTCATTCAAATAAATATTCTATATTAGGCATCGAATATAATTATATTATGACGTATCTTTCAAATCCGCTCGTTCAATCTATCCTCTATCATTAGGTATATAATATGTAATGTAAACAAATGACCGATGAATTTTCAGGAAGCGCCACGTTCTTTCCTCTCGCTGGACACGGAGGGCCGTGTGATAAGGCTCGACTCTTTCTCCAAAGTCCTGAGCAGCGGCTTGAGAATAGGCGTAGTCACGGCAGCCGTGCCTCTGATCGCCAGCATCGAGCTGCACATGCAGAGCAGCCATTTGCACGCTCCGACTCTATCTCAGGTTACTGCTATGCTACTATTGCAACAGATTTTTTTTTCCGAACTTTGAACCTCTAATGGCTCGCGTAAAAGAATGTCGAATAATAACCGCGTTTTACACTCTATCGGCATTGTTCAATGTCGGCGCTTGCGCGCGTCTCGGACATCACGCGTTTCCAGCGAACGATATATATACGCAACGATGTTTGTCTGGCGTCACTTCTTCTCTGTCTTCTCTGTGCGCTTCTCTTTATGGATGATTCTTTGGCTGCGTTGCGAAGGAGACGAGACAGAACGGCTTGCGCAATCGCCTTCGTATAGAAGTGGCTCATAGCGTATAGGTTATTGATATTTGTTCGAAAAGATTGTTGAACTTTCAGATTGCCGCCCAGGACTGCCTGATTAAAAACGCGACGAGTCTCGTACGATTTTTTTTCCTTTCTCGTTGCACCAGCATTTGATTCGGAGCTATGCGCGCAATCTAACAACTTATTTATATTTATTGCACTCGATTGCAAATTGCGCTACGAGAACTTCCAGAACTGCTGCATTCGTTACGAAAGTATATTTCAAAAGTATTTTTTGCTTTTGGTTTCAGCTTTTTGCTGCAGGTGTCGCGCGATTTAATAATAAATATACGCTCGGATTGCTTCGTTAGCGCATTATTCAACTTTCTGAATAATAGTATATTCCTACATTGAATAATAATTAAATTGAAATACAGAATTTAACGTCGAATTCATCATTATACGATTTATCCCTTGTGTTTATCAAAGCGAGAAAACGTTGGGAAAGCGCATCGCGATGACTTGTATACTGTTTACGCGATCGTAACGAATTGCTTGTTTAGAATCTGAAGAAGCAGGTTTATGTTCGTTATAATGTTGCACATTTATCACTTTAGCTCTTAGTAACAGTGTTTCTTCGTTCTATCTTCTTTTAATCGATTTTACATTTTTCTTTCCCCGTATTGACACTATAAATGCACAGTTACAGAACTATAACTACTTTTATCTTCTTCTGCCTCATAAGTGTACTCACTTACGCGCTTTATTCTTAATATCCCATGCAAATGTTACATTTTTCTTCTCGCGATAACAATCTTATGGATTTGAGAAATACTTAAATATTACAAAAGAAATAGAAAAACGATTACAATCTAAGATTTACGGTCAATTTATAAAGTAAAGAATAATATTCTAAAAACTAATGTATACATATATATAGATAATATTCAATTGTCGTTGATTGATTTTTATTAATTTATATACATCAATTTCGCTAATGAAATCAGTACTAATATAGTCATAAATGCCAGTTCGAGTGTTTATTTCAATTTATTCGACAGAGATTTGTTTTGCAGACAAAATTTCCAATTAAGACTTTTTCTTGTCTCAATTATTTATCGTGCAGTATTGCAAGCTGTGCGTTTATCGTCATTGTCTTGCGCTGCAAATACACGGTTTTTTTGTGCACTGTTTTGGACGTCAAATTCGTCACCAGCCGCTACTCAAATCTTCTACGCTATCGCGGCCAGTGATGAAAATTAAAAGAATCGAAAAAACGACGGTATCGCGCCGTTGTGTAATTGACGGCGCGTGTCGGTTCCCGCATTATCAGCTTTCTTCGGTCGCGCGCGCGCGCGACTCGGGAAAGCTCGCTCATTAATTAGCGATAGCGCGAGATGTTGTTAAACAAGTGAAGTATGCATAGAGTCGCGCGCGAGGCGCACGCGCCACTTCAACGAATTGAAAAAACTTCACTTATCTCCGAGGTTGTACTTTTGCAACGAGAAGTTTTAATTATTGTGCGTCGCATCGACGATCTGCGACATCGCGCGTTAAAAATATGTGCAGTTTCGGGATGACTTAAAATGTAATTTAAAGATCGTAGACATATTTTGCAATACCTACGCACGTATACTATTCATTGGTGATTACAGAAGTTGATAAATTGATATTTAAACTGTAATTGATCTTTGTATATATAAGTCGAAATAGAAGTGCAGTATAAGCAACGGACAATATTCGAATCATTTGAAAGTTGAGTAATATTTGCTTTATAGTTGAAGTCAATGAATTTTTATCGTTTATTTTACAGGTGATACTTTACAAGCTCATGAAAATCTGGGGTTACGACAAGATGATGGAGCACTTCCGCAGAATAAGGAGCTTCTACAAAGAACGACGCGATCTCATCGTCAAACTGGCCCAGGAACATTTACGAGGTGCGTATCTTTTTTCATTTTCATCTTTTTACGATTGAATATTCCTGGAGATTTATTACAATCAACGGTAGCTTTGTGTAAACGATGCATACGCGGAAAGTTCAGATATGAGGAAAATTGTAACGATGAAAAATTCATATAATCGATAATTTTACCGAGAACTCGTTATTTATAGGGATAGCCGAGTTCTCAGTACCCAGTGCAGGATTCTTCTTGTGGATAAAAGTCCCCGGCATCCGAGATACCTGGAAAATGGTCATGCACCGTGGAGTCACCCACGGAATACTCGTAGCTCCAGGCGCTGCTTTCATGGCCGATCCCTCCGAGCCTTGCAACGCCCTCAGGGCGAGTTTCGCTAAAGCTTCGTACAAAGAAATGAATTTGGTAAATAGATTTTTATTACAAGTTCACGAATCCACTGCATAAGTATTGGATTTCAATAATATAAAAAAAAAAGAAGAAAAAAACTAATTGACTTGTTTGTTTGCAGGCATTGGAACGGTTGGCTTTGCTTATAAAAGATGAATTAGCAAAAAGTAGGCCCTTCTTGCAGGGTAACACGTGAAAATGGTAACGGGTGAACTTGGACACTTTGGACTTTTCACCGATTCGGCTGAGAGAGCCACATCGACCACGGGTAACCTGCACTGCGGTGCTTTCACCGCTACCGCGGCACATCTGCCAAGCTGCACCAGTCGATAACTTACCAAAGGCACACGCGATACTTTACCGGCCATTCGGCTACGCGTATATCTCGCCACGCTAAACTTGTTAATGTCGATCATAGAATGATAATTTAATGTTGTGGATTTGATTATATAGATGAACTATTTTGGAATTAGAGGACTTGCACATTTTTCAGATGATAAAAAAATGTAATAGTTTCTTTTGCTGCAAAATCTAAGATAATATTATTTTAACTACGTTGTAGTAATGTAAATAATTTAAGAGGAATGAATTGTCTTTAGGTTTAATTTCATTGTAATCTAATGTTTTTACTCTCACTCTCGTGTCATTAATATCACTTTTATTTATTGACATGTACGCATAAGAACATTTTGAAATATTAATAAATTACAAAAATACTAAATGAAACTGTGTTGACGACAAAAAATGCTAAATCCTTCTCATTAACACTCACAAATCCTTACATCCAAATTAGCTAATATAGTTATATTTAACTATATTAAAGAGAATCTTTTATGAGATCGAACTTCTTTGTAATTCATATCTTACATTATGCAAGTTATAAAGTACTCTTGCATATAGTCTTCATTATGAAAACATTAATAGTTTATAAATATAAATTTTGAATTTATCGCTCGTATTTCTAATATGGTATTTGATGGTTGATGGAATCGACCTCTGCGAGCCAATGGATGCAAAAAAGGACTTGAATAAATAAAACTCCTTATATTAGCCAAAGTTTCGAGTTTATTATTCTAAGTTCCTGCTCCGGGTCCAGTCCAATCCAATTAATAGTTTATCTACGATGGTATATAAAGTAAAATATAACAGTATATTTTACAGTTTCACGACACAGTACTATAAAATGTCTCATGGCTTTAGTAGAAAAATGCATCAATTAAAGAATTGATAAAATAGCAAATATATCTGCACTAATAATAATTCTCCTTTTCAAAATAGTAGAATTGTTTTAAACTAACCGAAAATAGTAGGTAATACTTCCTTTTATTAAATATTTCACAGATTGAATCGTATTTTAAGAAGAAATAATTGCACCACACATCGTTCTCATGACTTTTATAAAATTAGCGAGTTTCACATTTTACAATTTGAATTTTGATATAATAAATTATAGATTGCTGAAGATTAAAATTATTACTCGGATAGTTGTTAATTAAAACTCGACCTGTTTTTAAGCTCTTAAACCTAGAAAGATATTAATTAAATTAATTTATGAGCATTTTTAAAATGAAACGTCCACCTTTCAGTAAAAAGTATTGATTTACTGGATTGCAAGAATCGTATTACGTAATTATAATGTCACCTGGTATTGTATATTTTTAAAAAATTATTGATACCCATTATGTAAAAAAATGACGAAAGAAAAAAATATTCAAACATTCTTGGATCTGCTCTTTTTCCACCAAAACAAAGACTTTTTTGAAGAAGCAAAAATAGGTAATGTACAAAATTTATTTAATTCAAGGAATGCAATCATATCTTTTATTTTTATTTCATCATTTCAAAATGCTTCTAACGGACGCGACTTTAGAGATATGTTCGTTTCATCCACTCAATTCAGGAAATTGGATCAAGGTAAGGGTTTGGCAATAAATAAAAATCATCAGTATTAATTTATAATAACTAATTTTTTTTTTTATTAAATAAATACAAAGCTTATATGTACACCATGATAACAGTCAAGATCGTATATATAGTTCCCTATATACATGATTTACCAGGAGTAGTTGATGCCAACGGGGCTGCTGTAGGTCATGTGCGAGACAGCGACGGCCGGGGAGTAAGCGACTCCGAGGAGTCCAGCTCCATGGACGGAGCGAGCGATCGG
>UELU01138613.1:8407-19119 GCA_900490025.1 Megastigmus dorsalis
GCGATTCTAATTAGCATAAATTATTGTTTTAATTGGTCGGGACACTATACTCTTTTTTGTTTTCTCCCTTCGAAAATTATACGCGATGGTTAAGAAGTTTTTAATTATTTCTCTTGGGATTTTTATTCATAACCAAGTTGTTATTTTGGGTTAAAGCCGTTGACACTACGAGATTCATATATGATACACGTTATAACGTTGATACTCTAAAAGGATGCTCTCAATATATATATATATATATATATTTAAAGGAAATTTCCAAAATTCAATAAAATATTGTTCGATAATAATTCGTGTATGCTCGTTATACAAACATCAATTTTCTTCTCTAGAGCTGAACAATTAGCTAATACGTTAATATGAGTACTTTTCCAAATTCCTATATATATATTCCTATATATATATTACTCGAAATATAAAAAAAATTATATGACTTTTTTCCTTTTAAAATAGTTTCCACAATATAGTTTATTGCCGCAATGAACTTTGACCTTTCTATCCCACGTACCGTAAGCCGTGCGATTAGTAAACTCCCGCGCAACAAACCTAATGCTTCCATACGAAAAATACAAACAAATTGCAATCCTTTCACAATGATTCGCATCGTGTGCCATCTCGTCCGGGTCATCCTCAGCCGCGAGTAGTCAATTCCCCGCTGCTCCCTCGAGCTAACTAAAAGAGGAGAGAGAGGCCAGGATGGTCCTCGCGCGACCTTTGCCGCGAGCTAAAGAGCCAATAATCCGAGCCGGCGCTGGTGCTTCTGCTGCCACCGCCGTTCCACGGCCCTGGCACACTTACGCTCACACGCTTACACGCTTACACGCTTACACGCTTACACGGGCTCGCGGTGCTAAGCACGGGCTACCGCTTTTCCGCGCGACGACGGCAGCAGCCGCTAGTTATGCAAATCTGATTAGTATCCCCGTATTCATAATAAGGCCGCTGCTGCACGCTCTCCCGCTATGTAGCGTGTGTGCATTCAGACCTATAGGCAAGCGCTCGGTAGCGCACTACTGCACGCGTGCACACATAGACTCACGGATTGCTCGGTGCTCGCACGCACGCACTCGCGTACATACGGCGCACACGGGCCAATTTATATCCTCCGCTTTTCTTGCTCTCTTTCGTCCTGATCGCGTGTGTGCGCGCGTGTGTACATATGCGCAACGGCCGCGCTTGTGCAGGTCTGCTGGTGCAGGTCTGCTGGTGCAGGTCTGCTGGTGCTGATGCCGCTGCACGGGGCGCCTCGCTCGCAGCCGGAAGCCCCTCGGTATGTCTCGACCAATGTAATATCTCTCGCTCGCCATCTCGCCGAAGCGTTTGTTACGGCTGGCCCTGCACGCCGCCAACTCTGGATGTGTGTGTTGTGCTCTCGTTTGATGCGAGGCGCGTGATGCCGAACCTGATGCAGTGGCAGAAGCAGTGCGGAGCCTCCCCGATGGGATGTATCGCGTGTGCGCTGCTCTCTCTCTCTCTCTCTCTCTCTCTCTCTCTTGAACTCTCGCGTGCGAGATCCCCAGCGATATACGTATATTGCACACGCTGACGAGAGAAGGAGCGAGAGAGAGAGAGATGAGGGTATATATATAGGCAACGGTAATCGCTTAGCGCTGAATTATCCGTTTCGGAAGCTCGAACACGGCCTGGGCGCTCGACACTTGCTCTGTCGGTCTCGCGGCAGGCGCGCGCCGAGCCCACTTATGCGAGCCATTTTCAAGCTCAATTTGCTCGATTTGCCACTGCTGCTGCTGCTGCTGCTACCACGGAAATTATTATAGCGTGTGTACTTTGATTTGCGGATCATGATTGCAGGTGGGTAATATATATTATATATGTCTCGCTAAGTTTCAAAGTTTGTATATATGTATATATTATTTTAATACCTGAATCTGTATCGGCAGCGCTATTTTCTATATATATACGCCGAATATGCTCAACTAATATATAGGATCGTTATATAATTTATGGTCAGCGGACACTAATAGTATGATGGATATGGAGAAACCAGTTATTAGCGATGACAGAATGTTATTATGATCGTGCGGCGCGGTGTAAGGGGAGATAACTAAAAGACACGGAGCCTCCACGCTAATTTCATCGCAGCTCTTCGCCAGACAATGATTCCTTTTAGGAAATTATTGAAATAGAACGAGCTCGTATTTATTTTTATTTTTATTTTTTTTTTATACACGGAAAGGTTTTTTTATTCCCCCTTTGATTTATCTGGTTCGCCATGATCTTGCGGTCTTATATATCCAGCGACTTTAGCATTAGCATAATCAACAAATTGATTTATATAGATTTACATTAAGAATGTTGAAGATTTATTATTATTCCGAGTGTCGTTTGTTGGAAAATACACAAGCATCGAAAAGAAAAAAGTACAATATGTTTATTTACAAGTTTTAATCGTTGAATTCGTTACAGCACCAGTTGATTATAAATCATAAGATATCTGTCAGCAGAATATAGTCCAAAGAGCTTAACAATTTGAAAAGGATACTCTGAAAATGTTGTCGCGCGGCGATATAACGAGATACACGTCTGGAAACATAAATACGGAAGCTTGGAAAAGTTAGGCATTAGATCAATTTAACGCGCCGTGAAGTCGATGGTGTATAGCGAGTAGCTCAAGGCGTTGTACTAGACACACGCTGAATTCCTGAATAATTTCCAGCCAAGGTTCACCAATCCCATCCTTTATATTTTTTTTTCTTTCCCCTCTCTTTTTTTTTCGTGAGATCGTTTTATAACACTTTCAAAGGTACACGCGGCTCTTGTAAATTCATTCTTATCTGATGGCTCGATCGAGTTCGTCGCTTATTCGACGCACGATTGTCCGAACCTTCCTCGCGCGGCAGCGGCGGCTTCGGCGGCCCGATGCTCACCGCCGCGCAAGCAATGATTTATGGTATTTCGTATAGCTGACTCGGAGCTTTATTGCCCGAGCGCGAACCTCAGCAGAACGAGGTAGAGGAATATAAGTCGGAGAGCGCACGATTCGAGCCAACAACTATACGCGCTTTTCGTCGGATCGCTCGTTTTGCTGACCCGCCGCTCGCGGACTTTCGTTGTACAAAATGTAGTTGGATACCAAGATTTTGTACGACGCATTCGTCCTAATCGCGATTGATAAAATAGTTGTGGAATATGTATTTAAGCGACACGCTCTAGCAGCGGTCGTGAATCAATCATCAAAGCGGTCGTGATCGTTCGCGCCTACAATGGGAATTATGAATCAATTTGCATTTGTTCGCGCGAGGATTTATCGCGAGCGCCGTGCGCATTCGAATGCTAATACCAAACGATTTTATTATATACGGCTGTTGGAAGATAAAAGATTGTGTTTTCTTATGCTCTGTAAGTAAGTGACAGTTTCATCGACAGGTTTTGATTAAGTAAATTATAGCGGAGGAATCGAGGGACAAAAACTCGGAATCCAATCTAAATTTAATCTCAAGTCACCAGCTCTCTGCATTTGCATAGTTGTTCTGTATATGTATATATAGATATGGCGGCAGAGACGCGAGCCCAATCATTATTATAATTTTATTCGACACAGAACGCAGGATCGTATCGGTTACAGCTGATTCAGGAAAATACGATCTACGGAAGCTGCTATGCAAAGTCGCTGCAGTCACCGCGAATGTATTCATCGACGCCGTATATTTCCGACAAGCTTGAATACTCGAGATGCACCAAATCAATGACACAACATGCCTCACCAAACACATTATTTATACATATATATGTGTGTATATATCTGTGTATAAACACAATACTTGTTTCTATTTAATGAAACTTGGCTTATAAATCATTTGCATAATGCAAACGGCCACGAGTTGTAAGAGCAGAGAATACGGCTGGCTTTTATCCCCGAGACTCGAGAGAGAGAGAGAGAGAGAGAATATGAGATTCGAGAGATACAATAAGGCTCAAGCTTCTGCTTATTGTGGCAGGTGTCAAAGAGGAGTTTCGTAATGGACTAGTACCCTTGTTTGTTCTATTGCCACTCTTGACTGCGGCCCCGGCGATAAGTGTGAAATATGCGATCGAGGCGTCAAACCTGTGTATTGTCTGCACACCGAGCGGATGGCCGCGCGATAACAAATATAACTGGTATATGTATATATTTTCTGTCCGAGCTGCAGGGATGCGAGCGATAATAAAGCGTTCAAATGAATGGGCTGCAGATTCGATCACCGATAGAGAGCTGCCGATTAGCGGGTATATGCCGGTTTACCGAATACTTATAACGAATTGTACGTTGAAAATATTCTTACAAAATTAATTGGCGTTAATGCTATAAGCTTTAACAACGTTATTAAAAAAACGCAGCTTCGAGACAAACACACGCACACACACACACACACACACACACATATATATATATCCGTTTTGATGATAGCACAATCATCGTGGAGAGACTAGTTGTAGCTATTCTCCCCTACATCCAATTAAACCCAGAATTCATAAAAATATCGATCATATCCCAAATTGGTTATGGTTATTGAGATCTCCACCGAGATAGCTTTAAACCTTGTAAGTTATATATATATACGAGTAGTGTGCCATAAAACGAAGCCACAAATGTTTACCCAAATACAAAGTCAACGCGTTGAGCATGGCATAGCTCAGGTTCGAAATATACATCAACAGAGCACCGCCGCCACCGCACAGATCATAAAAGAATATATAGAAAGCAGAAAAAGAAATCGCTCCTCTAGGCGGGGGTGCGGCAGAGGCAACCGAAGACCGAGAGAGAGTTGGTCCCCGCACGGCCGGGGGGACGCAGAAGCGAAGGAAAGAATTCGAGGAAGGTGCAGTATGGTATGCCCGCTGCCGTCGCTTGTCCTCACACACACACGCGCGCACTATCTATTTATCTAGGGAGCCGGCGCATGCTTTCCCTCGAGAATTACTCCCGCGATAATATGCGTCGTGTCATCTTCCGCGCGAGGCATCGCGTCCAGCCCCATCAGGCACAATATTGTGATATCGGCTGCTCTCGCTTGCGTCAAGCGCGCGCCTCCCTTATCGAGCTCCCCGCATCTCTGACCTCGTCATCGTCGCGTAGTCCCGATGCCCGGTGAGACGCCATGCCATGCGCAGACGGGGGGGAAGAACGTGTGCATATCTATAAGGTCTGTTTCCTTGGTTTGTAAGCCTCGAGTCACAGCTCGCCGCAGCTCGAGATCTGTCTCTCCTGCGGGCTTCTTTTCTGTCTATAGGCACGGTTGTGCGTTACCCCCTGCTGTGCGCCGCCCGAAACACTCGAGGACACGAGAGGCTGCTGCTGTTGCTGATGCTCTTGCTGCTGCACGCGCGTGCGAGGTGTCGAATGGCTGCCCTAGCGCCATCAGTTCCTCTCTCTCCCTCTCTCTTTCGGTGTGTGTCACCCATTGCGACATTCGTCGGGGACGAATCAGTGTGTGTGTGTGTGTATGTGTGTGCGTTTGTGCATGGAGTCCGCCCCGATGATGATGATCCTCGCGTTTGGTATCGCGTGTCCTATTCGGACCGATACTTGATGCGCGTGTCATGCTGCCAAGTCTGACGCGCCTCGATCGCACACTCGATGTGCCATATAATACGGGAAAAAAAGTAGCTTGCCTGTACGACATTCGGATTTTTGCTTTGGAAGATATAAGTACGGCTTCGAAGGAAGTAGCGAGCTCGAGTATCCCGCGCTTTCCCCATACCTTTAATTCTACCATTTGAGTTTCACTCTAAGTGGACGATGTCATAAATATATTAATTATTTTGACGATTGGTTGATCAATGCTTACTATTACAAAGTGCCCTGCTTTCAGAAAAATATCTTTATACAAACTATACAGAGAAAAATGAGTGGAAGAGCCGACGTTTGCACTCGTATATACCTTTGAAAGCCTAAAGTTAAAACTTCGTGGAAAAATGGTAGAAACTCTTTTCAGGAAGTAGATTTTAAACAATTCGGATATATCTGAATTAGAATATTTACAATTCTTGAAAAATGAGTTTTCCTATATTTTTGGCAGAGTAATTTCTTTTTCGAAACGGTGTATATACATTTACATCTGCAAAGAAATTTCCTCCCGCGTATAGTATTTCAAAATTCTCCATTATTTCCACCATACGAATCCTTATTGCTTTATGTATTATAGACCAAATTATTGTGTTTATAGATGAAATATTTCAATTGATCGCTCACATTTAATACATCTTATAAAAACTTATCTTTTACGTGCCTCAATCATATTGTTGCAGGATTGCAAATTCAACTAGATATCGTGGATATACAATGGATCGTCAGTTGTTGACTTATGTACCTTACCTTTTTTCTGTAAAACGTACATTTCCAATAATAATATAGGGAGGCTCTACTTTATTATAGGTGCTATTCAGCTTTAGATCTGCAGAGAGACTCAAAATTAAAAGATCCGCGTTTATGCGAAAATTTTAAATAGGAATAATGAGTTAAATACGATTGAAAAATGAATTTAGAATAATTATTAGATGTATAAAATCAGTATATCAACCCTGATACCTCATTTGAATATCATAAATTCAACAGATTATCACTGAATAAAGATACTACGATGATCCTATAATAATAAAAATCTTGATAATGTAGTCATATAATAATAGATTGAACTCAAAAGAATTTTATGTTTTTAAATTAACATTTCAGCAATATTTAATAAGCAATGAATTTATAACACTGTAAAAAGAAAGGGATTTAATATTGGCGGGACATACACATAAGTACATTAATCCGTAGCCTAAACAAAATGAATAACAGACTATCCATCGCGTCTCGCATTTATAAATAGGCGCGCTGAAAATCGTGGCAAAAGGAAAGAATGATAAATAAAATACCAGTAGTTATCGATAGATTATATTCGCGGGAATGGGATTAGAGATGAAAAGTCTATTGGCTGGCACTTGTCAGAGCGTGAAAGAGAATTATCCCGGATTATCGGAACACCTATAGATTGTCTACCGCTACACGCACGAACGCGCATAGCCGGGGCAGCTCTTTAGTTAAATGCCACATGGAGTGCGAGCGCGGAACTTTGGTGGGAGTCGTATTATGGGAGTACGAGGTGGGGATGTATCTCTCTCTCTCTCTCTCTTTCTGATCGAACTACGTCTCACGGGATCGGTAGATTTGGGATCGATGATTAAATATCCCTCGAGGCGGAAGGTTGACGTCGCCAATGGCTACGTCACTACTTAACTCGATTAGACACAAAGGATTCTCTATTCCACACTGTAATTTACATCTTTTACAAAGAACAGCTTTCAGCGAAAGGACCGTGCGTGGCGTGGAGCTGATCGTTTCTTTTTTTTCATTTTTTTTTTGCTGCTCCGCCCGCGGTGAAGCGTCCGAGCCGCCTTATACCACTTCTCGTCGTAAACGCGCGCCATCCTCTATATATATACTAAACTCACGATGTTACAGAAAATCACTACCTACACAATCAATTATCGGAATCGAATATTTTTCGGTAGTGTTTATGCGTGGCAAGTGTATATAGATGCGAGAGAATAGCGCTTACGCAAGATAAAAATAGAATGACTCCCAGATGCGGGCCTTATATTATACCTTTTATTTCTCTATTTCGGTAAAGAGATTATGTGTTTTAGTGCAAATCGCTGTAGAGTATTTTTAGAATGCAAACAATTAACGAATTTTATTCAATTCACTGATTTTCTTTTGTATGCATGGATTGTTCTGACCGTCGTTAACACACAGCTTTAAATTCAAGCGGATAAATTTATAACGCACCTGCTTTGATTTGAGCTACGTACACAATGATTTTGATGTCATTATATTATGTTATTGCACTACGTATAGCATGTAACTGCACGATGTATAGCTTTGTTAAAACTATAAAAGACTGTAAACTACACATTCCTATAGATGGCTGAACAATTCCTTCTGTTACTACTTACTCGCTTAACGTATGTGTAATTAGAAATATATCCTGTGCACCATATCGGTATCTCGTTTATACTCATAACAAATCTTCGGAAGCTTCTTTAAAATTAACAAATGATCAAACTTCGGGATAGCACCAAACTTGATACATTCATACCGATACGAATGGTTGACATTAGCTTTCTTCGTTCAAAAATTCCTCTCGAATGCGTGTCTCGCTATACACGCGCTGCAACGCGAGATCACGCACTACATTCAAAAGATCGCAGCTTCCTACCTCGCGCAGCATCTCACGCGAGCCCAAGCAAAGAGAGAAAAGAAAGGAAAAGAAAAGAAACCTAATTCTCGCTGCTCGTGCGTTCTCGCGAAACGACGACGCGAGACCGTGTCGGAGCTGCTGCAGCCTCGATATTCGTATATATATATATATGCATATACACGCGACGATCGCTGCTCGTCACGATGAATCGCTGCTACAGTTCAACAAGTAGGTATATACAAGGTACAACTGACACACACGCATCAGATACACACGCGTATGGCAGCAGACACGTTGTCATCGTCCGTAAAAGGCAAAGAGAAGAAAAAAATAGGAGGAGGATGAGGAGGATGAGGAGGATGAGGAGGATAACGAGTCTTCTACTTTTTTTGTTCTCCTCCCCCTCCCCCCCTGAGAGCGCCTACTTTTCGATCTGTACGTATGCATCTTCCTTGGCTAT
This sequence comes from Megastigmus dorsalis, assembly GCA_900490025.1. Taxonomy (NCBI): domain Eukaryota; kingdom Metazoa; phylum Arthropoda; class Insecta; order Hymenoptera; family Megastigmidae; genus Megastigmus; species Megastigmus dorsalis. The sequence goes on from UELU01138613.1 coordinate 17,054, forward strand.
AAGCGTGTGCAAGAGAGCGAGAGCGCTGGAGCTTTACATCGGTACCGATGTGTACATGTGTCTGGGTATATTTTGGGGGCTTGAAAATGTTGTCCCTCGTCGCGTCGGCAGCAGCAGCAGCAACAGCAGCAGCAGCAATAATGCGCGCGCGCGCGCGTCCGTGCGTGTATGACTCAGAGGTATTTGGGCATCATCGCCGTCGCGCGGCTCTCTGTCGAATGACTCTCGTTCCTCTCTCTCTCTCTCTCTCTCTCTCTATCTCTGTCTGGTGCGCGATGTACGTATGCGCGAGCTGTGCGTATACGAACTGCGGCTGCCGTTGCCGCCGCCGCCGCTCTGCTGCCGCTGCTCCTCATTGGCCCCCGCGGGGGTACAACCAACCGCGCGCGTTCCATTATCCCATGCTAATTCCCGGGCTATGGCTGTCATTGCCTCGGGGCCGTCGAGCAGCAGACTGACAAGTAACACCTCTCCTTGCCTCTCTTTCTCTCTCTGTCTCACCACCGCGTAGGAGTGTCTCCGCTGCGAGAGTCTCTCTCTCTCTCTCTCTTTCTCTCTCTCACTGGTGCACAGCCGTCCGTGGTTGCGCGTCTCTCTCTCGAGTGCGAGCGAGCGAGTGGTATATACGCTCCGAAAATCAACTCGTCATGCTCGCTTCATTTTCTCCGGGACGGTAAAACAGCCATTTGTTATAAGGCCGTGTCAAGCCGTGAGCGCGTCGCGGGGTGTCCGCGAGAGAGTCTCTCTCTCTCTCCCTCTCTCTCACTCACTCTGCCAGTTCTACTCGCACTCTCGCTCTCTCTCTCTCTCTCTCTCTCTGTTACTGTCGAATGGCATCGATTGGCGATTCATCCGATCGTGCGCTAGCGTCTCTCTGAAGCGCGTCTCTCTCTGCTTATAATAAATGTCCGTATATAGGCTCCCACACATTTTTTCTCTCTCGACCTGTCCGATGAACTGCTCCTCTTTTTTTCCCTCCTACTTTTCGGCCCCTGTCTCGCTCTCCCTCTCTCTCTCTCTCTCTCTCTCTCTATCTCTCTCGTCCCCGCTGGTCACATATTCCCCATCATCCGCGAGAGCACGGAATTTTTGGCGGCGGTGGCAGCTCCCGAAGACGCGCAGTCCTCAATTTCGGAGCTGCCGCTGCAGCTGTGGCCCTTGAACCCCTTGTTTCGACTGTATATAAGCTTCTCTGTCTCTGGCCGCGCTGCACAACACTGGACGCCCCGGACGCCCAACTGATTTATTGTTTTTTGCTTTTAATTTCTCCTTTTGGAATGTTTGGAATGTTCGTTTCGCTCGCGATCGCTATCGACGCGCGCATGATTTAATACTTATAACGTCGATAAATATTCCTCGGGATATATTCCTTTGGCGAGAGCTCGGCGGCCACTCGTCTTTCCCTTTGTCTCCTCTTTTCGCCAATTTCAGGGTGATATATGGAAGCATAAACGCAAACTAACTAATTCGCGTAAAGGGAGACGATGAGCCAACCGCACACGTGTGTTTTGTACTGCGACGAGGTTTCCGCAGATCGATTTTTGACCAACGCATAGCTGCTAATCAACGGTGTTCGACCGATGCGTCGATTTATCGATGTACCTATTATAAAAACAACAAGTGTGTCACGATCCGTTTCCCACCATCGATTGGGCCGCTATACTCTCTCATCGAGTGTGCACGGCTCTACGCGGCAACAACGAAAGCTCTCCCGCTCGGAAAGAAAAAAAAGGGTCGAGCGTGGATCCATAGCGCGGCTGCGGCAGCGGAGCACTCGAGATATGCTGCCTGCAACGATGCGCTCCTCTGTATATACACATATATATATATATATGCGGTTATTTACGAGGCAGCGACGCGCGGCGTATAACGAGTGTGAGCGCGTATACATTTGTGTGTGTATGTATGTGTGTGTGCGTGTGTCCTGGTCTCGGGCGCGCGCTGCACTCGTCCTCATCGTGAAATTCTGCGTAACAAATATGATTGCCACGAGGGCCTCGAAGAGCCTCCTTTGACTGCGGCCCGGCACGCGGTCATTTCTCTCGCTCTCTCCCTCTCTCTCTCTC